>UYYF01000259.1:0-24012 GCA_900618365.1 Thelazia callipaeda
GGATTTATATGAATGAATAGTATGGATTTTAGTATATCTGAATCGTTTTGGCCTCAAGTCTTTACTTCATCCATAAATAAATGTAAGTTAATTAAATAAAAACAAATGTATCAGTGAGCAATAAATTAATAAGTGTAAAGGAATGATTCAATAGCAGAATACCTGAAGCTGATCCCAATAGCCATTCGGATAGAACATAGTTTCATTTTTCGTTTCATAACAAACTAAATCAAAATCTGGCAGTTGAATTGGTTTCATTAAAGTGACAGCTTCATCCATCCATCTTAGTGCTACTTCATCTTTATTATGTGAATATGATTCGAATATTAGAATACTGCAAAATCAAACTAAGCAGTGCAGGAATTGAGGTTTTCTGAAGTTCAAAACAATTTCATTCATAATTATACTTTAACAAATTCATTTCTAGAAAGTTATGCGTGTAAATACAGGCTTGAATTGTTTTTAAACTGTTTCAGAAATCTAGTTTTACTTAACAAAAATGAGCTTTTAATCAGTAAGTAATCTTTAAGTTCAGTCAATAATATCTGTAGTAAATGAATCAAGTTTTACTTACCAGGATTGAGTGTCAAACGGAAAAATCCGTAAGTCGAGGTCACAAGGCGCTTTTACGGACATTCGATAGTTGATCCAAACAGTACCATTCTGAAGTATATTTTATTTTTTAACAATTCAAAAGAAACTTGAATTTGTATTATTTGAAATACTGCAAAAAACTAAATTCATTTCGAAGCTCAAATTTTCGAGTAAAACGCCAACTTACTTCATATAAAATGAACATAATGTTATCAGTAGGTGAAGAATGTATGATTGTTCGTTTTGAATTTATTATGCACGTATTTGGTGTCCAAATTTGTGATATATACCTGTCAAAGGTGAAAAATTTGCATACTTCATTGGAAAACGATTCAACTCTTTAAATACAATTGCTTTTTTGGTTCGGTGAAAATTTCTGTGTCAGCACAAAAATTTTAAATTTTGTGAAAACTAATGAGTTTCTTTAAGACTTCCAATCATTTTGTAACTGTAACAAACATTGTGCGAAAATTTGAATTTATTTTGCAAATTTTAATTTACTGATAAATTTATGACCTATGCAAATTATTTGAAAAAATTTGAGTTGTCTGGAATCAAAATTTTATGTATTCAACTTGATTCTTTAGCTTCGTTATTGCACCTATCAGTTAGTTCTTTCAATGTCTTTTCACCTTGATTCCATTGTTATATTTCGTTTGCAAGCATTATAATTTATAAAACTTAGTGCTTTATCAGTCCATAATTGTGTGTATAAAATATCAACATCGAAGTCTGCTGTGATCTCATTTAGTGCTGACACGTCCTGAAAATCTTTGAAATACCAATGAATGTCAAAAAAGAAATTTGCATACTTTATTCGAAAATGATTCAACTCTTTAAGTGAAGGTCCGATCCTGAACCATTGAAAAAAATTGAAATCGAAGAAAGGTTTGACAAAATTTGAAGGCAAAAAAAATTCAGCCTTAAAATCTAAATCGAAATTAATATTATAAATTAGCAAGCTCAATTGTTTGAGCTATTACTTACCACGATATTTTATTCAAACTTTTCTAACTGATTACTACTACATTTCTTAATAACAAATCTGTGGTACCTGTACATGTATTTCAATGTCTACTTGTACTGCGTCTTCAATTTCAGGCAACATTTTAGTATAATTTTTCATTAGTGCTTGTGTGATTGCTCCTTCCTTCCAAAACCCTTCAGGACATTTTCTTCTTGCAGCATTTACCTGAAAGGAAATTCTAACGGTAATAAACTGGATTCTATTTTGGTTTTCACTTTGAATTACCGCATGCTCATTGAGACAGCAACGCTGATCTACCTACGAGTTCAGTGTTTTGCAGTAGAAATATCTTAGAAGCTTAAAGCTAAGCTGTTTGATTCAGAAGTGCAAAAACTTGGCAATTTATGCTTAAAGAAATCAAGTACTTGTCTAATAATTAATGCAACTGATTTACTCTGGTCATATAATACAAAACGAAAAACAAGTTCTTAGCTATGATCTTACTTTGTCTAGCATGACAACCATGACAATAACTGTGTCTAGTGCAGGTCTTAACATTTATTTTAGGATTTTGACTCCGAAATAACCAATCGCATTTGACTTTTGTACAGCTCGAAGTTTAGTTTGCAGTGACAAAACCAGCTCTTATTTTCACTCCTTCAAGTTTTGTCGAATCTGACGTATTTTATTGTCAAATGCGCTGAACAACTGAAACTTTTTGCTTGCTGACGAATGATAAGTAAACTCCAATTCACGTAATACTTTAGCATTATATGTAATAATAACTGATATATGACGTCATAATTGGCGCAATAATCAGTATTTTGTACAGAACGACATATCTGTTATGCAAATTGATAAATTATTGCCATAATTCTTGATTGATGAGTGAAATTTTTGAAATAGCTACTAAGCATTCGATCGCAACACTTCAGCATACAGCACCAACTTTTATTATTTAAAATTTTGTTCAGAAATGACAAAATTTATCGCGGATTTTTTATTGCAGGTTTCAATATACTTGAAGAAATATTTGTACTGACAAAGCTTGATGAAATATCAAAAAATAATTTATTAATAAAGCACAAATATAGAACATGCAAGGTTTTCGCATGATACTGCTGCTCAGTTACTACTCCGAAAAGTCAACTTTACCGCTAAATGTAATGAATGCAACCTATTCATCTTTGAAAAAAATAGCTATTAAATTTGCTTAATTAAGCATTTTAATTAGTACCAAAATATTACAAAGCATTAAGAATATTAATTGAAATCACTGCGATTAACTCGTCAGTAAGACTATTTTTAAAGGAAAATAATGACAGCGAACGAAAATAATAGCCATTTTCGTGCCAAAAAACTAGAAACAACGATCTTTCAAGTCAAATTGCTTGGCTTAGGCTTAACTTTTTTGCTTCTTAAGACAGAAAGTGTTGCATTTGTCAATTTATTTGTACATGAAATGCTAATGTCACTTGCATGTCTAAAAATAAAAGAAAAATTTTGTTAGTAATTAGAAATTATTTTTCTGCAAGAGTAAGTTAATTAGTTAGTTAGCTTTGACTAATAGCTTTTTGGAGTAAAATGCAAATGCTTTGCAAACAATCGAAAGTAACGACAAAAAAACTTTTATTAGCAATCAAAAATCGTTTGTCTTTTGAGAATAAGTCAGTCAGTTAGTTAGTAGTTAGCTTGCACTAAAAGCTTTCTGATTTATAACTGTTTGAGATCGTTCCGTCTGATCCATTATCTGCTCTGCTTCAATGATTCCAGTTTGCTGATCTAAACCTGATCAAATTCAAAGCGAAATCTAAAATATGAAAGAATGCGTTGCAAACACAATTTTTGCTTTGCATTAGAATGTTCGTTTTATTAGCAACAATAAATCCTTGACTTAGTTCGGTCTCACTTCATTACTTACAAGAATTGTCTAAATTCTACCTCTATTGAAACCTGGATTGATTCTCTACACTATAATGTTACATAAAAACAAGAACAGAAAGCAATGTTTTATGGCGCGCACATTCAATTATCTCTTAGTAACATTGTGCGCTATTAAGAAAGATTAGTATTTAAGCAAATGAAAATATTGCGTAGCAAAATAAACATGCTTTTAGCACAAAGTAACTAAAATCATTATTAAATCCCGCAAAAAATGAGATGTGGCTGAATTTTTTGAAGTAGCTTTTACTTGATATCATCGATCCCATTATCATCATTGCTAATATCAGCTTTCAATATTATCAGTATTACTAATGCTATTTTCATTATGACAGTGACTCTGCTTGTCATTACTATGATTTTCAGTAGTTGTTTGAAAGTTAATCTATTTTTCCATTCCATTTTCCAGCTTAATTTGAGAAAGTTGTTTTTATCTTACACAGAATGCATCGTTATAACAGATTGCAATTAAATATTCAGTTCAGTAAAAGTAACAAAAATGTGGCATAAATGAGGAAATTACATTATAAAACATAAAATTACTTTCCCTAAACTCATTCCTCAACAATGTCAGAATTGGAACTAATGAAGATTGTAGCAGAATTAATTTTTTGCGTCAGTTAAGAATAAATAAATTCAGATCGTTTGAGATATCAATGAAAGTTATTAAAAGTCAGAAGGCTTAAATTAATTAATTACATTATCATTTGCGGATTTTCGTTATAAAGCATAAAAAAGGTCATAAAAGTCTGTCTCTTTTGCAAATACTAAATTTAAACTTACTTTATTCTCTTTTGAAACAGTTGGATAATTTTTGCGAATTTCTTTTTTAACTGCAAATTAAGTATACTCCTTCAAATAATTTTCGAACACTAATTATTATTTTTGCCTTTCGAATTGCTCACTTTATTGAAAACACTCGTATTTAACGCTTAACATATCCATGTGTTAAAACTTACTTAAATTTGTTTATTCAAATGGTTAAAAAATTTTTTCAAGCTACATAACTCATTATACTAACAAGTTTCAAAGCTAAGTCTTATTAAAAATGGTTTCATTGATTTTAAATGAACCCATTGTCTGATATTTTTTTAAAAATTTCAATACCTTTTTAAGACTGCTTATCAGCAGCTAAACAGGATAAACGCAGAAGTTGACCTTTCACATTTCGGGTTTTGTTTAGAATTCTCAACTAAAATTCCTATTAAAATAGTGGAGAATATTGGATTTAGAAAGCAACTGTTTTCAGAATCATCAAATCAACCAAAGCACTATCAAAATAAAACGAAATTATTGCATTCTTTTGCGAATGGCTAACTAATGCTTTCTCTTAAAATTTTCTCACAGAACTTTTTTGCAATAATGTTTAATATAGTTAGTTTTTGATAGCAATGCAAAACTCAGATATAAACATAATTTCACAATTACGTGAAAGAAGAACCGATTTAGCAGTAGAGTAATGAGTTATTAATTGTATTACGGAACAACTGATAAGCTTAGTAGTTGCAAAACTGATGCAGAAGAAATTAGTAAACACAGTAGAATGTTGTTTATACTGAAAATTTCAGAGAAGCATAACAGCAAGATAAATTATGGGCAAAAGTATGATATTTATCAAAAAGACAGTGCATTCTTGATTAATTAGTCTAGTAGCGAAAAATTAATAACAATCAATCAGTGTGATTAAAAAGTCGCAAATATGATTGTTTTTCGAAAAAGTTTGGTTTTAATGCCGAAATTTGATTTAAAGTGGAAATAATTCAATGACTTTGAGAAAAATTTGAATCTTACTATATTTGAGAGTCAAAACAGAAGCAGTCGCAACGTAAAACCAAAGTAAACTCACAGCTACATTTATAGTTAAAATCTAGCAATACCCTCTTTTTCGTCTTGCATAAATTATCAAGCCTCAGATTGATGTTTACTTTAGCCCTCATATAATTAAATATTATAGTGGTAAAATTCCCTTACACATTTTAAATATCTTTGCAAAATATATTCATTCCGCTTCATTTGCTTTAGAAAGAAAAACGCGAAAATGACTTGAAAGTCTTTTCAGATATAAGCTCTGCTGATTTTTATTGGCATATTATTGCAGCTTCATTATTACCTAAATTATACATTCTAAGCAACTCTACATTTTTTATTTCTTGCTTGTTCTTCATTACATAATCCTGCGGAGCTTAGATGTTACCACAAGTATTTGTATCCACTTTTATTATTATTTATTAATTTATTTGTAATCATAATAATTACTATGGCTGTTATAATTATTGCCATCATTGTTAATTACTACCCAATCTCAAATAAATAAAAATTAATAGACGAAACGATGTAATGACTCGCCCATTCATGCAAATTCTTAAAAGTATTCGAAAGTGTTTTCAAATATTATGATGATGGGTGTAATAAAGTGAAAGTTCCTTCCAGATTCACTCTTCAGCTATCCATTACTGATCTTTATTTACTTCGCAAATAATATATTACTAACACTCATGAATGTAGTGAAATTATGGCCCACTCTGTTGCGCTTACCACAATACAACCTAGAAGTCTTACTTTCTGTGCTGAAGTAACGAGACATTCCTTAATGAAAAAAACAAGAAAGCAGCAAAAACATTCTCAAGTGACCCATTCCAGAACTGTACCATGCTGTAGCACTGTCGACTTACAAATACCCACCAATTTACTAGCAGACATTATTACTAAAGTAAATAAACAACGCTGCTTGAAGAACTAATATCGAAACCTTTTTCTTTTTACGATTCATTCCTCATTCCAAACTTAGTGCTACCTTTGTGATACTCTTTCCCAAATAATACACATTTTTACTACTGCAACAACTCCACTTTTCATAGTTCTTAATGATGACATGATAAAGAACTGACAATAAAACAGGAATACCACATGATAAAAAACTGATAATAAAACAAGAATATCTTCAAATATTCAGCAATAAATCCAAATACTTCCATCAGATACGAAATAGTAAAGTGAAGAAAAAAGTCGTGCGCAAATTCAAAATTGCATAAAATATCAAATTTTCGGTAATATCATTCATGGAAATTCACAGTTAGAATGAAAATGACATTAGGCAAACGCAAAGACAAAAAGCAATTCATATCAATTAGCTTCCACAAAATTCCTGTCGCTTTCTAGCTAAAAACAGATACTACGGACAAATAAGCATACAGAACTAAAACGTTATTACACAGCCTGAGTATTAACTTCAGTAGTGATACAGATGAGAACTCAGTGAAACATTTGACTTTTTTGTGATCAGATAAAACAAGACATTTAAACCGATCCTTTCGATATGATAGTTCGTTCCTGTTGATGGAACTATGTCTTTTCTGAACGATAATAGCGATGAAATACAAGTTAAAACGAGAAAATAAAACTTGAATTATCCTGAACAAGAATAGTGAAACTGTCTGCTAAAACTACCTTCTTCTGTACAGTTTTAAAACGAAATAAATAGACCACAGATAAAGTTGAACACAAAATATTTTTGGTACTGAATAATTGACTTTAAATGAGAGAAGAGATTTCAATAAAAAAGAATTAGTGTAAAGTTGAAAAAAATCTAGCGTACTTGCAAAATATGACAGTCAAAATTTGATCAGAGTGATATAATTAGACGTAGATTGGCTCTCTTTGAATCGGAGACGACCTCTTAGAACAGTATGCGTTTTAAATCAATGTTTCATCACTTATTACTCAACTCATAACAATATCATTCTGTGCTTGTGTTTTCTCCCTGTATTGCTTCCCAAAATCAAAACTGACACCTTTCGTAATTACTGAAAGGAAAACATTCTCTCATGTAGATAGATTTCCTGAGGAACATAACAAATACTAGATTCAGTCAATAAAAATATATACGAAAGACTTACTTAAAACTTATTTAAAAAATAATTGAAATGCTAAAAAAGCACAAGTAATTTTTAAAACCATCTTTTTTTGTACAGTTTTAAAAACAAAATAAATAGACCATAGACAAACAAATAAATAGACTACAGATATATTGCTACACATCTTAATTAATAAGACTGAAATAGAAATTGAGGAGAAAACAACAAAAGTTGATCAACTGAATGAAAAGCGTTAGATAAAGTCTTGAAACTTATATCAAATATGAAAGTCAATAGCATTCTTCAAAATACCTAAAATAGGGCTTAATTTGAGCATACTTAAATTTGATGCAAACTCCATAATACAAAACAAACGATATATTAGAAATCACTGACTAGGACTTCGGCAGATCCCTCTGATTTTCAAAGCAATTAGTACCATTGACGTCGAGAGTATCTAGTTGCTCTCTTAAATGATGAATAACATGAGGAGAAAAGAAATAGAATTAATATTACAGAAATGAAATAACTGCATAACAATAGTTCACCTTACGGTTTACCTTACGAAATGAAACAGATAAGAACCTGTTTTTGGCGTGAACCCAACTCCACTTTGCAAACATCTGCATACGCTCCGTATCTTTCGAAACCACACTCAATGAATCCAGTAAAATAAATAGCATCACTAATCCACTTTTGATCTGAATTAACGTAACGTAATTACTCCATAAGGGAAACAATTTAAAAAAGGTGACAAAGTTCCCGCACAACAGGGAAAATATTGCTTAGCAATTAGGAAAACAGATAAAACAATAGCTGAAGGATCAATTTGCCCTCAATTATTGACCACAATAAACTTATTCCAAAATCTTTGAGAAATTCACCTCTATCAAACTGAATGAGCAAACGACTATTTCCATGAGCCTCACACTCTTTTGAATAAATTTTGGTCCAGCCGTCAGCCTCTTCTTTTTCAACCATTGATCGTATATAATATAAAATATGAAAAACCTACAAAATATACCATTTCATGCAAAAAGATGATTTTGTATTCAAAACTCCTCCAAAAATGAATTTAAAACCTTGATAACAGGATCAAGTAAGTAAAATGATAACAACTGATGAACTTCTAATTAAATGATCATAAATAATATTATGATTTCGATATTTTCTCGAATGTGCAAAACTGTATCAATAATGTTTGATAGAAAATAATTCTGAAAGAGGCAACTTCATGCAAATAGTTCAAAAAAATCATGCAAATAGTTCAAGAAATCAAGATATTCCTAAGCAATAAAATTTGAAACGAATTACAATCTACTTATTTTTTTGCTGAAAATGCAAATTCTGACCTGCTTTGAGTGTTCGCCTGCATACTGAATATTTAATATTATGTGTTTTGACTTTTCAATATCTGAAATTGAATGATTATATATTTACAACTAAAAGGAACATAAGATATTTCATTATCTGCCAAATAATTGGCAAACTAAGTTGATCACATATAATTATCACTACCGAAAATACAAGAAAGAACAATCTTGAAATATTTCAAACCTTCTGAAGAGTTAACCCATTTAATGTGAAGGCGAGATATTCGTAATCCTGGATAAATAGTTAATTTCGGATAAACCAGTGGATGGTACTTTCTGCATTCTGTCAAATTCAATGAATCATAACGAGGTACTCTGACCACATCTTCCTAAAAAAGCAAATTTAGTAATATGAAAACTGCAGTGCATTTCTTTTTCCAAATGCATAGAATGAAATTCAATACAATTCAAGTGTAAATCTACAAAAAAATTGCAATCATGTCAAGCAATGCTTATGAGTGAGTTGGATATCTTAAAATTATACTACGAGCAACTTCAGCTCTACGAGAAATTAAATTATGAAAACCTAATTTTCCTACAGCGCATGAACATCTCACTGATTGAAATCAGATTTTGAAACACTTGAAAATATAACTTGAGAGATGTTGCCTTGCAACTTTTCTTTAAAATGCTAATCTGAATTTTGTATAGAAACATTATTCCAACCACTAAAAAACTTACAGTAGCCCCGATTCTCATCTTTTCATCGTTATCATCATCGCTAATGACAATTACATCATTCTTTTCTTGAATAAATACTTTATTGTTTTGAGCATGTTGACTACAAATTTCGGGTTTTAAAAACTTTGAATCTTTATGCACGTTGCTATTGCCACACATCCAATTTCTGCTCGTCATATGATAATTTCTCTTTCCTAAAAAATGATATGTTTCAGAACTATCACATTTTTAACTTCATTATGGAGTGAGAATTCTTAGCGGCAAACCAAAAACAAATCTATCAAGAACAACAGAAATCCGAGGATTAAACTAATATGTCATTTCTTTCTAGATACTGCACCCATATTTACAAGAAAGGCAGCGATTTCGAAGCAGGAGAAAACTCACAACACTTACTGTATTCTAGCTAAAGACTAGGTACAACCTCGCAGATAATCCTACTGTCGACAACTTATTAGCAGCCAATATGGTCCTCTTGTATAATGAAATAGAAAACTGATAAAAAATGCAAGATGCGGGTCGAATAAAATCTCGTTTATAGTTGATCACCAACATGGCTACAACATGTAAACATTATCCCACAAGACGAAGCACGATACTGTAACCTCCACGACGAAAATGTTCGGAACTGAGATGACGTGTGCCAACAGTGCAGGGTACGTCTGAAGACAGTCGACTATCTAGAAACGTGGTGCGAAAAAATTTTATATCACGACCATATTGGAAGACACAATAAAGTCCGACTGGAACTCTGTAAGAGGTATGGTATGAAAGCATTCCCGCGCATGCGAGGAGTTCGTCACGAATGAAAATGTTGAGATTAAAGTCGATACCCGAGTGAGAACAGCTCTAAAGATAAGAGCAGATCAACTGGATATCAATAATCCACGATAAGAAGCGACGTGGAGTAGTCTTGATAGAGGTTGGCATCACTGGTCAGGACACGCTGGGCAGAGAAAAAGAGCTGGCTAATAAATGAGGTCAGCGATGAAATACAGGGGAGAATTCCGTATGTGATTTGGGATGGGATTGTAACGAACTTCCACAAGTGCTAAGCGGAGAGCAGTATATCTGATTTCGCCGAAAAATATATTCAATTGGTAGTACTCAAGAAAACGCTCGAAAGCATCTCATTCGATCAGTAGATTTGAAGACGACGAAGCAGCGGAGATTAGCATAGCAGGACTGAGCACAGGACAAGTAAAGTTAGAGTGTCGTGATACGATCCAGCGCCAGCATAAGTAAAGCGGAAAAGAAGATTAACCCCCACCTATTTTTTTTGTGTTGCTCTTTTATTAAATAAATATTTTTATTACCAGTGTGATTATTACTCCTACGTTTTTCGAATTTTCTCTTTTGAAATAACATGGAACCGTGATTTGTTTTCGCTATGCTCCTACGATAAAGTCGGGAATTGATTTAAAATCGGGAATTGATAAGATCGGGAATTGATTTAAAATATTTTCTAGATATAGCTTATATGTCGGCTTAAATCTCGACAGGTTCTACGAAAAAAATGACATTCATAATGTGTATAGACCGGTACTGAAGAAATAAAAAATTTACGTCGGGAAGCGTTTTCCTCTGGATTAACGATCTTTAATGTGTTATTACAATTATCTGGTGCCATTACAATATTACCATTAGTATGCGCAGACATTGGAAGATTTAAAGGCTCATTTACGGTGATCAAAGCATGTGCTGTTGCTCCCATCTGCTTTTTCGAAATCAGATTATTCTTATCATTATTTGAAGCTGCAAGTGAAAAAGATCTGAGGCCAGATTTGAAAGAATCAATTTCAAAATACGTGGTGTTAAAAACCGATAATGTGAAATAGTAGAATAATAAATCAGGACAAAAGTATAAATCACTACTTGAGATTAATCTGCACATTCTTAAAAATATTGAAAACCTTTCTTCTGGTGACCAAATAACCCAAGCTTCAAACACAGGCACATAGCTCAACTTTATTTTAAATTAATTAAAGAACATAATTTAGAAAACCTTGAAACTTTATTGACTTCCCTACTTTATTTCGTTATCTTCATCTAACGTATTTCTAAAACTTTGAACATTTCGTCTTCACTACATTATAGTTAAGAGTGTTACGATTTTCTGAATTTAAAATTTTTTCGTACGAAACACATTCATCAAAAAAAGAAAACAAACCCCTTTCCGGAATACGCTCATGGGAAGTATTAATTTGCTGTGATGCAACGGGTTTTGCTGTATCAGAATATACGATACTACGACATGAAGTTGGGTTGGCTGAGGTACTCGGTTTAACTTCAGATTGATTTTGAAGTACTGCTGATGGTAACTTCGAGAAATCTGAATTCCATTTTCCTTCTTCATCCTCTGTTTTCCAACGTTTTTCCCATATTTGAGCTGTTTTTGCTATCTGAAATTTGGACGACTGCATTTAATTTTGAAAAAACTGCATTAACTTTTGAACTATGAATTTCTAATTTTCATCTATTATCATCCAAAATTCAGTGAACAACAAAAGAGACTTCATTAAAAAGGACTGTTGTTTACGGAAAAATTCAAGTACTAACAGACTGCCAATTATTACGAGTATTTTACATAGATAATTTTCGAATGAATCACCTTCGTCCCTGGAAAACTAGTGGCAATGAAGCAACTGAATTCTCGAATCGTTAAACGCATTGCTGCCAAATTTTCTCGCAGTGTTTTAACTGATGCATCCTTCAAATATATTCGGTTTCAATCCCATCATAAATTGACATTTTTTCCACATCTTTTACAAGTTTTCAATACAACATAATGATTGTATGTTTTTGCAATTTATTCCTAATTATTTTACTCTGACAGAAAGAAGCTAAAAACATTAAATTTTAAAGATTAGTCTCTAAAATTCAATGTTTTAGCTTCAAGTATTGAAATTTTTAGCGACTGAAATGGTGCGAAGTTTACTTTCAGACGAAGTTGTTCTTCAAGTCTCTTAATTAATGAGTGCAATTCACGTTTTTCCAATTTACAAGTTTCTATAGAACACGGTAGCTGAGACAAAGAATATATCATAATCTGAAATTCACTGCATGAGTCAAAATTCACTCTTGTGTTCAGTTAGACTTAAACAATCAAGTTCACTATTGACAATTTACAACCTAAGATCCATCTTAAAGACTGAACGACCATTATTAATATCTTTTAACTAACCCTTTTCATCTCATTTTTTGTTACAAATCGTTTTCGACGAATCTTCTGCTGTGGTAATATTTGAGGAACTGCAGCGACTGATAACATAACTGCAACACAGCCTAGTACATAAATCTTTACGAACACATATTTTTATTCAAATACGTCTGTAAACCGTACTATTAATTACTCGTAATTTCAGGCAATTACAATATTATAGTGAAAATTTTGTTTAGAGCAGAGGATTTTTTCCATTTATTATGGCTCAATAATATCGGAATTTTATACTGAGCAAGCACAAAATTCACTCTTACATTACAAGTCTGATTTTTTGAAGCTACAAAATTCACTAGATGTGATATAATATCACCGGTCTAAATGACACAATATCATCAGTCTGTCAACATATGCGTACAACACAACTTCAACAGTTTACAGCAAATAATTTAACAGTGCGTTAACAACCACATTCAGCAACATGAAGTTACGATCTGCTCCACCGAAGTACCAAAATCGCAATATCCAGACATCATCTTCATCACTAATTTATGTTGCACTCACGAATTTCCCGCGCAAATCTATACCTTATCAACAGCTTTATCATCCCACAAGTTCTTCCAAGCATACGAGCTCCCCGAGGCGTCCTACACGTCATCTCACATCTTACATTTACTGTTAGCATAATTCCATGCTAAACGCAATGTCTATCTGGTTTTCACTTCATTTGTACAATTACAAGCGAAAATTTCAAATTTTATTCAGCATTTGCGTGAAAAACTTGTAATCTGTCAGCATAGCATTTTTCACAACATTAAATAGAATTAAATATAATTTCGAAAAGAAATAGCAAATTTCAAATTGTTAAATATTGTTTAATATAAAATTTACCTGCCAAATTAATTTTTATATACAACCTAACAAACAAATCAGGTATGCATACAGTGCGAAGAAAGTAGGCTTCCTTTCTCGGACCACTCTCGACTTATTTCTCGAGACCTGCAGGATAACACGCGTAAGAAAATAAGCAGAAACTATTATAGTTTGTTCTCTAAATAAGAAAAGAATGAGAGAAGGGAAAAACAGCATAATGTAAAGGTGAAAAAGTGTAAGAGAAAAAGAGGCACTTATGACTCCTAACACCAATCATTCCGCTCACTGATTATTGACTTTTTCCAGTTGTCGGACATCCCTCCACTTATCGATTGCACATTGTATCGACTTATCGATTAGTTGCAGTTCTGCAATCAATTGGTTCGATATTATTACATTGCAAATTCATTTATTCGTCGAGCATATGCCCATAAAACTTTTTGCTTTTAAATGTAAAAAAAATCAATAAATAGCAATTGAAATACTTGAATATTTGAAAATTTTTCCGGAAGTGTATTTGCTCTTCGATGGCTTGAGAGGATAATTAGGGGCAGCCATTGAGTTTACGTTTAAAATCCGAAATTACCGCAATGCAAACGGGAAAGTGATCTAGAGTTGCGTTGTCCAGCGATATTTGTGAATGAGTTTTCTACTTAGTAGTTCAGTGTGTAACAAATGTTGAATTCAGTACATTAATTTTGGATTACATTTGAATGGAATGACTGCAGCGAATTTGTGAAATTTCTGGGTAGCTTTATTCATTAGAAGTGAATTATGGAACGCAATTCAGTTTTCTGAAATGTCAATAGAAAATTGAGAATCTGAGGTTAAAAGTTAGCAGTGAGAAAAACTGATTTTATTGCAATGACATAAATTGGAAAATCCATTTATTGTAGTGATACATTCAAGCTTGAACAAGAAAGTTGAAGTTCTCAGAAGTCGCACGCTTGCTGATTGGGACTACACTTTCTTTTGGACTGCTAGTGGTATTTGGTCAGATTTAATCATTATTGAATTTGAAATCATTCAGTCATTGAATTCGACAGAAAATGAATCGTGAACTTGGTTAAAATGCACTCAATTTGAATTCAGACTTCATTGAATGAATATTTGCTTCCTACGTTGGTCTCTCAAAATATTAACCTTTTTAAAAATCTGTAATTTTTGGCATTTTTAAAGTCATGAGGCCAGTAAATAATATGAATTTTGTATGTTGCTGAAAGTCTTTACAACTTAAGAATTATAAAATTGTACATATGAACTACATATATGAGGTCATTAATGACTTTCCTATTTTGCAGTCTTGTACAGCAAGCGTAATTATTATAAACATTAAAAAGTTGTTCGAGTGGCACACTTTTCAAATTGCAAGAATTATTATGAAAACGTGGTATGTATGAAGGTTGACGAGCTTGCATAGACAAAAAGTTTGTATGAAGAAATTAATTAGCGAAATAAGATACCAACTGCTTCTGCTAACAATGCGCAGCATGCAAGTGATTGTACATATTAAGTTTATTCATATACATTTATGAAAACTTTTGCATGAAACTGATCGGTTTATTTCAGTATTTATATTCATTTTTCGGAAGAGACGAACAGACGCATGAAGTCAATTTGCACTAAAAATAAAAAAATTTCAAAATATTTTGTGCGTTACGTGGAAAGCAGAAAAGGTATATTTCAATGCGTAGCAGTAGACTTGAGTGAAGAATTTCCGAAAATGTAGAAATGGAAGTGATAAATAAATATTAGAATATAGCACGCACATTACTTACTTCAATAATTTCATCTTTCGCTCATAAATCTCAAAATGTTTTTTGGCAACAAATTTTGTGTCTTGATTTTTAGCAAAATTTTATTTATGAGTAGATGAAAAATTTAAGTAAGAACTGCAAATGATAATGACTTGAATATATTGATAATGACATATTCAATACTTAATTATGACAGCAAATTGTTACTTCAGCTCAACGACTTTTAATATTTGTTTGGGTTGCGCAATCACAAATTATAACTTTCCAGAAGCGTGAATTTAAGTTCAAAGATTGAAATCTGCAGTTGTTCATCTATTTGGGATGATTTAATAATAATAAAAATTATTATTATTATTATTGTTATTATTAATAGACATTAGAAATATCAGATTCATGCATATATAGTCATCAATCAAAGAGTTGAAAAATGTATGAATCAGAAAGAAAATTATGAATAATATTTAATATAGCGAATAAGTACTTATAACTATAAATATATTCGCAAATATGCCGCTACAGCTGAATTTAATTATTTTCCTGAACAAAAAAGTGTAATGATTATTAGTAATTTTTCCATAAAAAAATATGGAAATTAACACAGTACAATCATTCACCCAAAATGTAGCACTTTATACTATAAAAGCAGTTCTCAAAATTGCTTTCCCTCCAACCCAAATGCTTTACGTTTTGGTGTTAGCTTTTACGATTCTGCTGACTTTATGTGGCCAAAGTGATGGACAAAAACGGAGAATTCTTAATCTGTTGAGTGAATGGGCTGAAAAAGCATCAGAATCTGGCAAATTGGCTTTCCGCTCCATTGTAGACAGTGAAATGGAAGATATCAACACTATCTATGCAAAATTAAAGGACTGGGCTAGCAGTGAAGGACCTGACTTCCTGGTTAGTTATCGTTCTTCCTAATTTGCTGTAAGATTTCATCAAAAACGACCGTGGTCATCAACTATTAAGCAAAATATATTCATTAAATATATTTTGCTTATATTGGCAACAAATCATGAAACAATCAAAATTAATAAAATCACAAAAATATCAAAAATTTTAGCTCTTAAAAAAATTTTACAAAAAATTTCAGATTGTCACGAAATTTCAAGAAATGTTGCAAAATTCACTTTAATATTTAACTCAATTTTTTGAAAATATTTTTCGTTTTTAAAGCGCAGAAAGTTGAAAGGTATAAATGAATTAAATATTTTTTATTAAATAATCAGACTGACCTTGAAAACAAAATGTCTGATCGTTCATAGTAACTTTTCGTTGCAAAACGATGAACAATCCAAACATTTTTTGCTGTAAAAGGTTTTTTTTGATTAACATGAAAATTTTTTAAATTTCAAAATAAGCCATAAATGATAATTTCCAATGACAGTTAACAAATCTTGTAAGTTTCTATCAAATAAGACAATACCACAATTTAAGAATTTTTATTTAAGAAAGCATATAAAGAACTTCTTGTGAAAACAGAAAAGGAAGCTTACGAGAGACGCGAAAATCTCGGAAAAGACGTAGATCTGTTACCTCCATTAGTTATGGATGCATTCCAAGTGATTGATGTGTTCCGTCAAGATCCAACCAGAAGTGAAGTTGAGGAGAAAAAAATGGTTATTCACACCCTTTTTTTTCTACTTCAAAATCATATCTCATTTTCCGTCTTTTTTTAAACTATTTTACTCCTTTGTAACATTTATAAGTTTACTTGTTTATTTATTAATTTTGACAGTTTACTTCAAAATTTTATGCTAATACTAATCAGTGATAGTCTTTCAAGCTGTTTCAATTTAAACGAAATCATTGATAAAGAAAATGATCAGTTTACTTATTATTTTTTATCATTTGGTTGTTTTCCGATGTGAATATAAATGGTCCTTTTGAAATTTAGAGTCTCAAATAAATAGCACCATTAAGATGGGTAGCTATCACTATGAGCGTAAAAGCATCATATTATGAACCATTTTGTTTTCTGAAAAATAATCTTCAGTTAAAAATGCAGGTTTCATTAAAGTATCACATTGTTTTCTTTTAGTTTTTTTGTACATCTTTATTTTCAAAATTATTTCCAACTAAATTCATTTTGACTTTTTTATAGATTATTGACTTGAAGAAAAACATAGATCCACTTTATCACAGTCGCTATCAAATTTTACTGGATAAAGCTGAAAATCTGCAAAATGAATATGGCATAAATGTTTTCCGTTCACCGTTTGCTCCACGAAGAAAGCGGTATTTGAAGGATGACGAACTTTAATCACAATAAACTGACTGTCATATTATTATTACATAAACCTTTCATTATTTTTGTTATCATTCATTTGCTATATTTTTGAAGATAAAAAAAATATTGACGATGAGATAAAAGAATGTTATTTAAGATGTCAAATACGTACTCTTTATATTCTACACATACTAAAGGTTGACATAAAAATCCAAGCTAGAATTGCCTTTATAATAAATATTTTGATCCATATCTTTCAATTTCTTGGTTTTGCCGAGGTGCCGCAGCTGACTTTGATCGGCTTGTTCAAGAAACATAAAATGCAGGGTAAAAGGAAAAAGTCCGCGTCTGGAATCCTATATGAAAACAAGGGAAAAAACAGATGTGGTTGGAAAAACCTCCGTAAAAAGTGTGAAAGGGCGCTCTGTAAAAAGTGTGAAAGGGCGCTCTGCCAGTGTATCGGAAGTGTCCCAAGGTGTTCCAAGTAAAGGTAGCGACTTCTGGCCAATAACTGAAATAAATGGAAAAGTTATTATGTAGAAGAAAATACATTGAGGAATTCTCAAGGTGATAGCCTTTCTCCGCTGTTATTCGCCCTGTGAATGCATCCGCTGAGTAATATAAAGTACCCAAAGGAAACGGTTACAGCTGATCGAGGAATGCACAGTTACAGCTGATCAAGGAATGCACATATCTACTGTTAGTGCATGATTTCAAGATCTTTACAATCGACGAGCATATCATGAAGTCGATGGCGAAGGGGTTCAGCAGTTTCTGTGAATCAAGAAAAGTCAGCCACTAAAACCGAGGTATGCGCTGATAAGGCGTCACTATTGGAAGGAAATCAAGGGTACCAATCGTCCACAGCTGATCAATTTGCCACGATATGGAAACATTACCCCTCAAGATGAACCACGATACTGTAGCATTTAAGATAGAAATATGTTTGGAGGTGAGAAGGGTATGTGCCAAAATTGTAGGGAACGTCTGAAGACGGTCGACCATCTAGCAACGCAGTGCCAAAAAATATTACATCACAACTATACTAGAAGACACAATGAGGTCCTACGATGCATCTATTTGGGACTCCGCAAGAAGTATGGTCTGAAAGCATTCTCGCGCTTGCGAAGCCATTTCGTTCAGGAGGTCGTCGTGAATGAGAGTGTTGAGATTAGAGCCGATACCCGAGTGAGAACAGCTCTAAAGATAAGTACGGATTGACTGGATAACATAATCAACGATAAGAAGGGCATTTTTGCAAAGTTCTTTGCGCAGATAGAGGTTGGCATCACTAGTGTCGGGACAGTTTGACAGCAATCGAAACCGAGAAAAAGACCGCAAATATGATCTACTGGCTAATAAACTCGAGCCAGAGACGAAATTCAGGACGAAAATAATTCTGTATATGATGATTTGGGTTGGAATTGTAACGAACTTCCCCCAAACGCTTCGCGGAGATCAGTATATTTAGTACAGTCGGGGCACATTTTCAATCGATAGTGCGCTAGAAGACGCTCAAAAGCATTTCATTCGATACTGCTATAGATTCCGTGACGATGAAGCGAAGGAGATGCACAATAAATCTGAGCGTGGGGCAAATACAGCCAAAGTGCCTGGCAATACGATCAAGCGCTAGAATCAGTAAAGCGAAAAAGAACTGATCTCCACATTTTCTTTATTTTCCATATTATTATTCAAAATACCATATTAGATAATGAATGTAAAGGCACAAAATTCTGGCAAATCATATTGATTTCACTATTATTTTATTATTATTATTGTTATTATTATTCTTTTTCTTAATAATTCATCATTATTAAATAAATCGCTAAAAGTGCGTAAACATTTCGCTTAATTATACTTTCTTCTCTCAACACATTTTTTGATGCAATTTTTTTAATTTCGACTAAATCACACGAATTCGCTTCAATGCAACCACAATTGTTAGTTTTTTTTCAAAGGCCCAAAATGATTATCTGCGAGAAATGATTATTTTCAATAATTTGGCGCTTTGCACTCTCTTCTAGACAATAAGAATAAAAAGCGAAGTGCTTTGGTCTTACTTTCCTTCAAATCTCAATAATAACAATATTCGTTGCATCACAGCTCTGAGCTTCCAGTGAGGAAAGATTTATTTCACTTTCTGTTTCTCTTTGCTATTCACTGATATTACTTTCATTCAATGCAGTGTCTGTGCTGTAAAAATGATAGCAAAATGAGTATTTTCTGATATCAGTTACTAATTTATGAAATTGTTTTCTTTCTTCTTGAAGAACTTTTTAATGTGTCACAGAATAACTGTGCTGTGTTCTTTATCATTTGATATTGCCATGACTTCTGTGAGTGACAAATTTTGATTTCGAATTAAAATGTCATAAAATTTTAAATATTAAATTTGATCAAACCACAATCCTTTTTCTACATTTGTCAAGTCCACTTGTCTAACTGAGTAAGTTATTAGATGCTACTCCTTCCTTTGGAATAGCTTTTGTATGAGAATCTGCAGATGCGTTAAATGACTAACTCAATGAAGATTTGTTTAAAAATGAAAAGAATTAAGTCATTTCAGTTAGTGGAAATCTGCATTCTATCAAATAAAATTCCATATCAATTCTTATTTAAAATTTTTCTAATTTCGGTCTCATCATTTATTTTAATTAATAAAATGTAAACATACGAAGCAAAAACATGTAATGAGAGTTAGTTGTGCATTGTAAATTAGTCAGTCATTAATTTAATTCTTTGATTCTAATTAGTTTTTGTCCTCACCTATACAAGGCCTCAAATTTCACGCAGTAGCTGTAAATGTAATTATAAAAATTCAAATTAGATTGTGTACTGAAAAGATGAAATGATAAATAAATTAGTTATCAAACGTATTTGATATTTGTCATCATGTGGTATTTTTTAGCAACTTTTTTAAAGTGGAAATTAATAATTTGCTTTATGAATAATTTATGCAATATTATTGCTATTTTCACAGCATTAATCATTTTTCACTAAAATAGCTTTGCACGTAATATTTATTTCAAAAGTTTTAGTATTTATTTGAAAAGTAATTTACAAATATAATTTTGATTTTTATTTTTGAAACATTTACTTAAAATTTAGGCATTACTGAGTGAACTAATTGTACTATCATTATGACTACAGTATAATAATTATCATTGCTATTATTAAGATATTATTTCTCAAAGAATTGATAATTTTTATCATAAAAGGTTTTTAATTTTCTGATTTTAATTTAGTAAGTTACTTTTTTTTAAATCTCAAATTACTATTTCAAAGATGCATAATTGCTTCTGAAAAATATTAAAAAATTAATTTTGGCCCACTGCTTAATTTTTATTAATAAATATGACTAACCTTAGCAATTTTTTCTTCTTCTTTTATTATTGAAGTTTTTTTTTTGCTTAATATTGCAGTCGTCAGCAATGAAATTTTTTTGAATCATTCCACAATTTCTTCTTAAAAACGCGTCTTGAATGTTCCATATTTTATAGTTGTTACAAAAAGTTTGACTATGAAATAAATTAAACTTAATTTAAAAAAAACTCAAAGCAAGTATCATTACATGGACCTGTAAATGCTCATAAAATTTTTACCAAAAAATTGCAACACTACGCATTGATTCAATTTTGAAAGAAATAAAGTTATATCTTAAATTCATTTACTTTTTAGAGTGAATATCAATGGATAAATGACTACTCTCACTTCTGTATTACTCTCAGATGCCTAATTTGGCTTTTAGAAATGAATTCCAATGGGATTAATGCTAAGGTCAAGGTAATTATTCACTTTTTAAAAGATAATTATAATATTTTTATCGAAGCTAGACTTTATTTACTATCTATCGACTACGAAGTATTGAGGAGCGAATACATCTGTGATAAAAGTAGAGCATATCTTGACTTTCTGTAGTAAAATCATTCATGTTCATTGAGCTATTTGTTTCGGTTTAGACTAGCTGTGACCTTTATGAAAACACACTCAAAAATGACTTATGACTTTATATTTAAAGTTTTTAATACTCGTCTTGGAAATGGAACTCAAATACCAAGCTTGAGTTGCTGTTTAATTTTCTTAATTTTTTTCTAAATTTTTTCAGACGATTTTTCAACCTGTGTTTCTTTTAAGTCGCTTTTCATCAATGTATATCTATTTCTCCTTTGTTGGAAAAAAGCTCAAAAGCTGAAAATCTTTTTATCTTCAAGCATTTCTTGTTATCACTAAATTGTAGTTAGTTTCATCAAATTTGATGTAATTTAATGACTTCAGTGAAACCAAATTTTAACTGCTAGTAAAGGATTTTTACTTATTTGAGTAAGGAAGGCACTGCACAAATGATAAGAAAAGTAAAGCGTACTATTTTCATGTTTAAGTAGTGACTTTCAGTTAGTACAACTCAACCTGCTAGTTTCACTTCGCTCCATCAATCTTGAACATTTGCTTTCACGTAGCAAATTTTTGCCCACAATCCCTTCAATTTTATTTCAACTTGAAAATTTTTAATTATTTTTCCATTATTCTGTTCGTGGTAAAATAAGGCGTAATTTCTATACTATAAGCAATGAAAATTACTTTATTTTGGTCTTTTTCCAATCCATTCAAATATGTTGCCATGGGTGCCTGCGCCACTTAAAGCAACATCGTTGTTGACACTCGCGACAATAGCACGTTTAAGTTCAGCAGCGCTGTGACCTTTAGTGATAAGCGCAATTGTTTACGACTCAGACTTCCGATCAATGAGCTTTGATGGAGTGGTTTGTGAATTCGATTAATTTTTGCTTCGATCATTCACTAAAGAATCTTTTACACTTTGAGTACACTTCATTTTTAGTTAATTATTTTCCTTTGCAAGTTCACAGTTCATTTTTTGATATTTAAATAATGTTTAACATTTCAATGACTGTCCCATTTTTTAAACATATTTGCTCTCTAATTTTGAATTGTATTCTCACCTCAATAATTTAATTACGCAATTTTATTTTAGTACCAAGTTTTCACTTCTATCTTAACATGGTAATTTTCTCAAATGTTGTTGCTATTTCCATTAAGAAACTTATCACGGCACGGCCTCAATATTCAAATATTGAAAAATATTGCTGAAAAATACTAATAAAAGCAAAAAAGATGCAATATATGTGGTCCTCATTGATAGTAACAATTATTAATAATAATAATAATAATAATAATAATAATAATAATAATAATAATAAATAATAATAATAATAATAATAATAATAATAATAATAATAATAATAAATAAACAATGGAATAATAATGGTAATAATTAATAATATAAATGCTATTTTTGAGTAATATCCAAAAAATGCTATTGCATGCCATTATTCCGAAATGTTTTAGTTATTATGGGAAATAAGAAAACAAAGTTGTGTAATAAACAAATTATGAATTCCCATGATAAAAAACCTAAAAGCAGTTTGTTTGTAACTGAAAAACAAACTAATGAATTGGAATTTGAAATGATTTGATTAAATCTGAAAAAAACAAACTTATTCTAAAGCTAAAAAATTTGTTAAGTAAAGTATTTTCCACAAATTGCTAAACTCTACAAAAATTACTTTTGAAAGTAAAAGTAAAGGATTTGATTTTTAAATTTTTGCTACTTAAAGGATTTAACTTTTCAAATACATTTTCTACGCTACAAAAAAAAATTTATTCAAAATTTCACATTTTTTATAATTATCACCATTATTATTATTATTGCTGGTATCATTAACAAAATCTTGGATTGTAAGCAATGTTTAGTTTATAGGTAATTATTTCCATCATCATGCTAACTTTCCAATGATAATTTTTTTAAAGAATTTAATATTTTGCATTATTGTCGTTGCTGTTACTAATACTTCCGTGGAGAATACTCAAATCGCAATATTAGTCGAGAAATGTATTTAAATTAATGTTTACTTAATCATTATTATTGTTAATACAGACAAAATATGAAAAAAGTATTGTATAAAATGCAAAGATAATGCAGAATTACTAGTCGTTGTTTTGAAAAAGTTTTATTTCGGACTTTACGCAATAATTCGATTATGTTAATAATTTTTTAGTTTAAATTATTCCAAATATTTGTATAACTTGTATAATTTACGTGTATTTGTATAATATACACGAGACAGTCTATAATTATAGCAAGCTGCTCTAATTTGGATTCACTATTATCATTTAGATATTAATTAAAATAAGCAAAGCAATAAGAATTCCGTTCATAACTTTACACAATAATTTTCATGTAAAATGCACTTTAATCAGCATAATAATAATAATAGTAACAACAATAATAATAATAATAATAATAATAATAATAATAATAGTAACAACAATAATAATAATAATTACTGTTTCCCATATCATAACAATAAGTTTTTCAGCCTATTATTGTAAATAATTATGAGTCGATCAGAGTAATTCAGTCATATTTAAAATAAGGAAGAGAAAATGAATTTGACTTAACATTTCAGTTTCTTTGGCAATTGTTGTTTTAAATTTATTGTTTTCTTTACATTTCTAATTTATGATCTTAAATACTTTTAAAGCTTTTGCAAAGAGCAAAAA
>UYYF01000260.1:0-23915 GCA_900618365.1 Thelazia callipaeda
TGTAAAATTATATCAGAACCAGATGACTAAACTGTTTTTAATCTAGCATTATATTGAATTACCGGACTGTCAAAAGCACAAAAGGTAGTTTTTGCGCACTTATTTGTTGAATGTTTCGTGTTTTATTGAATTACACTATTTCGCTTTAATTTAAATTGAATCCCATTGATAGACTGGATTGAAGCTGATTCAGGTAATGGATAGTTGTTCGTCTTCATCAATAGGATTTCTTCAACCTAATCCATCCAATGAAATTGCTTATATTGTGGAAAATAATGCGATTATTGGATTTCTTGCAAATCGTATTAAACAGAATTGCCCCAATGTCACAGTCAAGATGAAAGCAAAAGTCACCGAATGCAAGTAAGTGTTCGATTCAGATTGGCAAGTTCAAGAATTTCAATTTTTATCTATGTCGGTTTATATCCGAAAAGTGCTGCTGAATATATTTCCCAGTTCATAAAACTAATTTCAGAGTTCCTCTTGGCTTGAACGAATTTGCTACAATTGTTTTGGATGATGGAACAAAGTTGAAAACTTCTCTTATTGTTAGTATTTAGTATGTCGTCCAACCTTTAAAGTTATTATGTAGTAATATAGTAGTGCTAAAAAGATGTTCGCATTCTTTAATAAAATAGTGAGTATGAAACTAGCAAGTTTTTCAGGAGTAAGAAAACTACGGGCTAAATATTGATCATTTGTAATGGTCAGAAAAAAATTTATTTAGTGAGAAGGTATTATAGATAGGTGCAGATGGTGCTCGAAGTCATGTAAGAAATGTACTCAATTTCAAATATACTAATTGGGAATATGGACAGACGGCTGTTGTTGCAAATCTGCAAGTGCAGGCTGTCGGTTTTTTGTTGTTATATGTATTCATATTTCATTTTCGTTTATGAAGTTGACTGTTGTTTTGGGACAAAAATGAGTATATACATTATTTGAAAATTGAATTAAAAGGGTATGAAACAATGAGATCTGAGGCATATTACAGATTTAATTTTCATTTGCTTGCTAATCTTATCTTATTTTATTACGAATATCAAAAAGTAATTATTTTTTTCGCTTCCCATTGCGTTATTTTGACAAAAACATTTGTATTCATATTACAGTTTTAGTCAGAAAATAATAGTGTTGCTTGGCAAAGATTCACACCAAATGGCCCTGTGGCTCTGCTACCTCTTACTGAGAATATGAGTTCAGTTACATGGTCGACCAACCCAAAACATGCTTTGGAATTACTTTCGTTACCTCCGGAACAGTTTGTTGATCAACTAAATGAATTTTTAGTAATCATTAATGACAATTGTTTTTCGTTCTTTCACAAATTTTTATTGCTATTTTAATAAAGGTTTTCAGACTACTGATGTTCATCAAGACCTTATAACAAATCAGTTTTTGTCAGTAGCTGATCAGGTTTTGGGTGGCTTATTTGGAATCAATGAAAGACCTAAATTTACAGTTCCAGAAGTCATATCCGTGATTGGAGATACTCGTGCTGCATTTCCACTAGGTTTTGGTTATAGTCATAGCTATATTTCCTCAAGAGTAGCACTCATAGGGTTAGTTTGTATCCTTGTTTTATAACATATCTTAAATAATTTTGAAATCACATCCATGTTGAATGACTAAAAAAAATATATATCTCAAGCATTTTAAGTGATGCAGCTCATCGTACGCATCCCTTAGCTGGACAGGGAGTAAATCTTGGATGGAGTGATGTGAAAGTTTTGCTGAAATGTTTAGAAAAATGCGTAATTGATGGTGGGGATCTAGGTGAGTATTCTTTTTCTAGTAAATATCCTCAACCGTCACTGTAAAAATATATATTCATGCTCTCGCAGAAATATTAGTGTCACTTCACATGTTACGAAAGGGATTCCAGGTTCGATTACATATTTATCTGATTATGACGCAGAAGGACAGCGAAGAAATGTACCAGTACAAGTTGCCTGTGACTGGTTGAACAGACTTTATTTGACGAGTAGTACGCCTCTCATTCTTTTACGTTCTTGCGGTCTCAATCTGATTGACAGAGTTACACCCTTGAAAGTATGCAGTTTTTATGACTTTTGACTTCAGTTTTTTATCATTATTATGCAAAATCGGTAACATAGTATCATTAACGTAATGGTAGGGACCCAGGTCTTTAAGTAACGATATATTGGTATCAATTTCTCCTTCAATAATGTCTTAATTTCATTATGTTCATTGTACGCAGTATTTGAAGTGACAGATGCAGTTTTGGTGTTTTATTGCAAAGCATTTGCAATTCAAGTGGGTACTTATTCCGTGATATAAATGTAATTACTTAATTTTCTAGGACTTCTTTCATCTCATTTTACATACTTTGTCTGCAATAACCATATAGCGATAAAAACGTTACAGAACTTCATTGTCCACAGAACTTCAACATAAAATCAGACATGATCAAAATGGCAGCGAGTCTTTGGACCGTGAATATCAAGAAATTTCCGGTGTATCATATTGATTTGCTGTGATGTAAGTGAAGATGCATCTTCCCTACCTTTATTGAATCGATCCTTAACGGTGTATTGGTTTTTATACGTTTAGCTGTAGTATCAAACATATTTATCTTTTATCTGCGAATTATACTGATCTACTGCATACATGGAATAATTGTGTAGAGCCAGATTCTTAAGGTCAAACAAATGTCCCAACCTGCTTGTTTTATGTTTCATTTTTTTTCTCATCACTGTAACTGCTGTAACTCATTCAGTAATTGTGCTCGGATTTTTTTTCGAAATTGTCTCTTACAAGCATTTCGTGAAGTATTACGATCCGTGATATCATTTGGGAGCATCACAGGAGTTCTGCAACTTGCTAAAACTCTTCTGAAGTTTTGTTTTGAACGACAAGTTCCTCATCTAAACTGATAAGAATACAGCGCATGTCCATAGAGAATGAGTCTGTTCAGAATCAGAGCAACTGAAGGAGCTAATTAAGCCAAAGTTATTCTCAGCTTGCTACAACTCTCTCTGGCTATGTCTACAAAGAAACCATTGAGGTGCGCAGTCCCAAACCCCAAATTGTGTACTTCATACGATGGATTACTTATGACAGCTTTAAACAATACCGAAAAGCAATGAACGAGGATTCGCATAGTACTCACAACTGCAATTACAACATGCTTTATAAAAGTACTTGACGAACAATGCAGATCAGGTAGGCCAGAACATTGACCATATATACATCATGACAGTACTGTAACTACACTGCCTCTGAGATGTCCATTTCGTATGCATAATACTAATGAATGCTTTCACAATCACAGTAATTGCACCCAACTCTCAGTACAAATTTGATTGGGAAGCTTGATTACATGTTATTTCATCCCTTTTTTCACATTTCTAACTCCACCCTCTCACGTCTACTTCAGAAAACTGTTCAGGCAACCTTCTCTCACTAAACTTGTCGCATAAAATTAGAAAATAATGCATGAATGGGTAAAACATACATGAAAACAGTAACACTTTAACATGGAATGCATGACAATAGCGCTAGTTAATAGCATGATTAATCACTTTTATTCCATTTTAAAAATTGACATTTCGACCAAACAATTTTTAGAGCCACATCATATGAATGCTTACCAAAATGCACGAAAAGCGAGGTGAAACTGACGATACAGAAGCTGCCACTGTCCCTCTCTACTATTCGTTGCCTCTATACATAAAAAGAACTAAGCTACGAACAATATAAATTGGATGGAAAAGTGAATGAAAACTTACACCACACATCACCCTGACTCTACACTTTAAGATTTAATTTGACTCCCACACGCTATTATTAATACTGTCAATTAATGCCTAATACAAACCTAATATTGAACATGCTTTTATCGCCTATGTCAACCAACCAATTAGTAAGTCCACATGAAATACTTGATTATTACTGGTACTTTTTGACTAACAGTACTCAACATGGTACAATAAACCCCAACTTGAAGCAGATCATCTGGAATAATACAAACTAGCTTCTACACTAAATTGTTTAGGACTTTTGAACGAAACATACACCTTGCCTTAAATCATCATGCGACGTCGCCGCCGACAACCACACAGTGCAATCTTAACAATTCCTCGTCCAAACATTCCACATTCAAACTGAAAAAATAAGTAAAGACCTGTCTCACAAATAAATAAATAGATTCTTGCAAACCATGCGCAACACTTGAATATCGGTGACAACTTCCTAACAATATTTCTACTGGTAACCAACACCAGCGTCGTTAGTGACCCAAACGTTTTCCATGAATAACCTAAATATGTGCTAGCACAGTTTTGAAGTTAAAACTTAGACGAAACTTTTATATATTTGAGGTAGAACAATACAACAATGACATAAAATGAAAATTCAGGCATCACATAAGGACGGGGTCGGTGACAAATTTTCAGAACTTGGTATGGGAATTAAAAAACCTGTGTGTGTGCAGAATGATTTCCAAGCCCTTCTAACTACGGCACTTCAACCTAAAAACAACAAATTGAGCTGACATATAATACAAATGGAGATCACTAAGGTTCCGATTCTAGACCTATCCAATTTTCAGTACATCATGCGGTTGACTTTCCTCAATCCTGATCTCTTGCAAGTCCGAAGTTGCTATTATGTATATCCAACCGTAATAGCACTTTCATGAGAATGATTGCTCACATCATTTCGTCTGTCACGGCAACCTGAAAGTAAATGTATTGACAATCAAAAACTGCAAATCGATGTAAACACTAATTTTGCCGCCTACTGTTGTTTGAAAGTAAAGCACGAACTAAAGTAATTAAACTTAGAATAAACTTGGGTGAAATTCAATATTACTGCTCAGAAGACACAGTATCCTGCACCAGTCTATTTGGCCGAGGTCACGTTTCATCGCGTTCAGCATCACACATCGAACGATGTGAGGTTACTAATTTTGAACGCAAAACATTTGAAAACTGAAATAATATCAGAGACCAGAACAGCGCCCTAATACTATTTAATACTACACACCCACAATGTCCCAACTTACGCACATTTTCGACTATCCCTCATCTAAATGGCATTAACAGAAACATGTCACAAGCTACCAATTCGGATCATTTAAAGGAGAAATAAATATAAAAATAATAACCTGATGAAATGGTTGGAGTGCCATACAATTCATCGAATAATTTGTCCAAACCAAAAGGATCTGAGTCTGGATAACTGCAACGAGCTTTCTTGGAAGCCGGTGGTGTTGGCAAAATCGGTGGCGGTGGTGGCGGCGGTAACACGACCAATGAATTGTCAGCTTTCACACCATTCGAACCAGGCAACTGAACACAGTTATCTTGGTACAAACTCAACAAACTGTCGTTACAACCAACAAACTGCTTAGTCCCACTTTCTATACCTCCACTTTCTGCTTCATTAGCAGCTAAATCCATATAATTCGGATAATTATCCACGACGACCCCCGGGTGGGCACTAACTCCGGAGTATGTCTCCAACCCACAGGACGACGAGTACTCACGTTTCCGATTAGTTCGATTGCTCCTTCTTCGGCTACGTCTCGAAAGGCGGCGTTGTTGACGCCGTCTGGCTCGGCGTTCACCAAGATACTTGCACAACGACTGAATCACACTAGTATGCAGTAACTCTCGTCGTAAGTCACGTTCTTTGCTGTTGTATGTTACACGACGCCGCTGAATAGCTAGTGTCAGTAATAAACGAGGAGACAATGAGCCATCAACACGCCCATCATCCTCAGGATCAGATGAACATGAGGATGATGAAGACGTATGTGCATCAAAGTTTTCAGGTGCAATTGTCTCAATATAATACGCCATCTCAATAAACGTAACTGAAAAACACTGAGTTCGTCGTGACAAGTAATGAGCAATCCTCGAACAGACGTGATTAAATCGCTAAACTATCAGAAACAACTCGATTTTCTTCGAGATTCCCGAGTAAAACCCAAACCAAAGTTCAAACAACCCCCTAGTACCACGTATTAAAGGTATATCACGTATCAGCTGTGAAACGTAATCCACGATAGAAACCACAATCCTCTCCCAATACTATACAACCAACCCTTAAATGACAAATCAATGCACTACCCACTACTGCCTCTCTCCAGACCTTTATTACTCATCGACCGCAACGCGCGGCACAGCGCGTTGTGTGTTCAGACGAAATAGTGCCGAGCAAACCCTTCATATTGCAATAAAGAATTTGAAGAATTCATAATACTTGATAGTTACGTAAGTAGCATGTGAAACTCCCATAACACTAAACTCTCAGAGCCACTTTCAACTTCACAAAATCCCTTAACTATCTCCATTCTTGTCATATTGATCTTGTCGCACTCCTCCTGGCAGCAGTTCAAAAAACAGCATCTCTAGTAATCGATGTTACGATCACCCTAGCAGTCAATAATACTCAGTCAACACGGACACATATCATAACATTTGAACTAGTGATGTTCGCATAATTGTCTTCAGCGGCTTATGTTGATTAGCCTCACTTCAGCACTCATCTATTTGCTTTCAAAACTTCACTACTTCAAACTCAGTAATAAGCAACAATTACTCTTACATTGTACTTTTTATTAATAAATAGTAAATGAAAAGTAAGAACTACAACAAATAAAAGTAAGGAGCCATATACATATATGCGAATAACCGCTGAGAATTGTTTATAAGACTGAGCAAATACAATAAACTTATTCACCTTGTTGCACACGTTTTCAACGGACGATCACAACGGACGATCTATTACGATGTGCAACAAGTAAACGCATAAGCGCTTAGTACGTGAACAACAATAATCGTTTCCATCACCAATAAAGCTTCCAGAAAATAAATTTTGCTTCTCAGTCATAACCCCAATAATAACCAATTATCAAATATAGTTATTAGCTTAAGCTTGTTTTGATGCTACATTAGGAAGTACTGATAAGAAAAAGAAAATATAAACATTACGAGAAATACATAATAATAAGTCCGCAAATCATATATCTGTCTAGATCTTCGCTCCTACTGGTAAATTACTTTGATTGAAAAGGACGCAAACATAACAAGGCTAACTATGACTGGCATTGAGGGCTATTGCCCTCAAAATTTGAATATCATCAAAACCATCAATACTTAGCATGAAATAATTTAGTGTACTAAATCGTTCAGAAATTTACCAAGAATCACTGATTAACTGTGAAACTTGAATAAATACAGATAGCTAACACGCTAAACATCAGTTTGAAGTAACAATGAACGCACAAAATGATGAAAACTGATCGAAAGAACTGTTCAAAAAAAGTATTATATAATACTGCAGAAAGTATCACAGCTGCTCAAAGAGATAAGTGAGCTGCGATCAATACCTATCTTAATGCTGTGCTCAATTTACCAATGAGAACTTAATTTCCAATTGAATACATATATCTATCTAGAATTGCTATTCAACACAAACAAAGAAAACGACGGTCCCTGAAACATTAAACATCACAATTTGAATTGTACTGTATGAACAAAGCTGCTCGTTATTACCTACAGCTGGAAAGGGCTAAGAAACATTTTTACAGCACAATTTCTAAAGAATCTTCTGTTTAAAGACCCGGTTCAAAATCCAGCGCACTGTGCAAATTTATCACTTTTTACAGCTCATAAATATCTTCACAATATCAGTATTCCAATCTTTCTCAGCTACACTATGACCTTATACTCACGGACTTCAAGCAGATTTGTAATGCAATTTTCGAAACATCTTTCATTGAAGACGTAAAAGCATAGAAATCGACAAAAATTTGGAATCACAGTAAAGAGATTTAAAGATGTTCGGTATGTAATTTGATCCTGAATTACAAAGTTACTTAATAAGTATTCAGTCGCTTTGACATGAACTCGAATCAGCCAGTGATAGCTGTGCAAAACCAACTAGAGCACGCTCATCTGGTATCTCCTGTGGTGTTGTTGAGCTTAAAGCAAAAGTGACTGACTTTTTTTCACTTTTTTCTAATGCCGCATCTACAAGTTTTTTTAGGTTTGCTGCTACAACAACAAGATCATGACCATCGATCAACTCAGCTGCGACTAATTCATGAGCTATACCTTCGACCGTATCTACAGATGGTGTGTAATCAAACTTGATATCATTCAGCTCTTTTTGCGTATTCCTTACACGCAGTACCTAAATTTTTAAAAACATTTTAGTACAGCAAGAATTCCTTGCAGTAATTACAAAAAAGAATTTATTTACCACAATTTCGTTTTCCCGGTCTTTTAAAAATTAATGTAGAAAGGTGAGTTAGTAGCAATCGTAATCACATAAAAATAAGTCGAATTATGATCTTTTCATTAATATACGTTATCAAATGGTTCAATTATTTTTATAAATCAAAATGGCGAAAACTCGGAACCAAATTTATTGCATCTGCACTAGACGCTGCAGCACTAGAGGCTGTTGGAATATCTAATTTTTCGATCTTTTCTGCATCATCATCTGAGCCACTATCTTCCACCTCAAATTCCCAATTACCTTCTGAATTCTTTTTCAATTTGCCAGAAGTTACCTAAAAGATCTATTACTCAGAGATTTACATTGACTAGTTTTAACTAGCTACTTAAGTGTACCAGATTTTTCGTAATTCCCACCAACTTACTGTCTTGAAAATTTTTCAGTGTTGCTAACGAAACTGTTGCAAACTGCTCCTATAAAAGGTCATTATGCCGCTATAACAGTGAATTTGAATTTGCAGAAAATTACAGGTTGAAAATTTATAATAATCCAAACATACGTATTTTTCTTCTAAATTAATAAAAAAATCTATGCTGCCAAGGTTTCAATCTTCCACATCTGGTAACACAATGTATGTTAAAAAAAAGTCGGAACATTTTTTTCAATTATTTACCTAAAAACATCACACTTCCTTCAAGTAAAAAACTAAATTTCAATCTCCGATGTGTAAAAATTATCACTTTTGGACTGCATACTACCTTTTTGGGCAAATCAGCTTGGTGATGTGAAGGCAACGGCATTGATGCCAAATTTTCAATTAAGGCATGTACCAAATACTTTTTGTCTTTGGCCTTCTTGAAAAAAGAGTACTTCAGAAGTTCGCTTGCCGTTGGTCGCTTTGATGGGTCTTTCTGGAAGGCGTTCAAATAGTTATCATTTTTATGCTATTTCGAAATGTTGCGCAAGCAAGACAGTTAATACCTTCCAAATAAACATAGAAACTATGAGACCTGCAGACAATCTTTTATAACATGTCGAAAGCTTTTGCCATATGCTTTATACTGGTCTTTCTTTTCAGCATTTGTATCTAAATTTGGTGGATCATTTTGCAACGTTAACATCAAGACCTGAAAGTTGTAAAGGTGTAACAAAAATTTATGAACAATATCAGCATTGAAAAACAGAAGATTAAGTAATAAGGCAAAACTGACTTTCATCGGAGGGAATTTATGATATGGCGCTGTCCCAGTGGCTAATTCAATAGCTAAAATTCCAAAGCTCCAGATATCAGCTTTAAAATCATATCCCGAAACTTGCTCCATAACTTCTGGAGCCATCCAACAAGGTGTTCCAACAAATGTATGTCGCACTTTCTGTAATATGTGACTTTTACATTCGTTGAATGCATCAAGGTATATTTCACGTTTTCACCTAAAAATTTATTAGAAAAGTTAAAACAAAGATAGTTTTAACAAACTTGTCTTGATAAATCTCCCTGACTAGCAGCCAACCATCCGGATACTCCAAAATCAGCTATCTGAACAGTACCATCATCGGCGATTAATATGTTTCCGGCCTGAAATATCTTTCGATATTAATTTTTTATAGAAGTTACCACATGAAGAACAAATAAGCTTGTGTCTGTGTTAGCTACTGACAATTTTTCAAACTAAATGTCTTAAAATCAAGTAAAAATTGAAAAACCGGAGAATTTTGAAAAATCTTTCAAATTCTCTCCAACAAAGTGTGTTTTGAAGCTTTAATATTTTTTCGTTTCTTTAGAATAAATTTGTAAACAATACTGACAAATGCGCTTACTTTGATATCACGATGTATCTGGCCACTACTGTGAAAGTATTCCAATCCCCGCAATACTTCTTTCAGAACAGTAGCAATTGTTACTTCATCTAAAACACCAGATGAAGCTGCCTCCTTTCCCATTGACTAAAAATATAAATATGAAGCGTCACTCAGTATATTATAATTATCTACCAAACATTTCTTTTCATTATATTTTAAAAGTACAAAATATATCTCAGTACTTAATATTAATCAGATTATAGTTTCAATTTACAGAGTTTATTGCTTTAAACTGAGATAAAGACTCAATATTCCTAAACAGATTAGGAACTAATTAATACATAGATGCAACTTATGCACTTAATTTCATATTTCTCTATTAAGTTATTTCAAATAAATCTGAGAGTTAGATAGTTTTCTTTAAATGTATAATATTTAAATATTTATACAATGAAGACCTTCACACGTCGTTTCAAAATATCAAGCATGCTGCCACAATTGAGCAGTCGCATAACGACCCACAATTCCTCGTCAACGACAAATGATGTGTGATACATCACAACATTTGGATGCATACATAATGCCATTGCCTGAATTTAAATTCAATCATTTAACATTCATATGATTTCTCATGACAGAAAATATAACAAGAACAATTCGGCGTATTGCATAAAACACATGCACATATATTTCAATCAATAAACTTGACATCATTTTTAATATAACTTTTACAGTAACTTTTACATTAAGTTGTTGCTAATTATGAAAAGTTCTACTTACGTTGATTTCATGAAAAAGTTCATCAACAGAAGTTTGACATTTTTCCAAATTGATGCATTTAATAGCGCACAATTCATTTCGCGGAATGCATAATGCCTAGAAATTGAAATTCTGCAATGATGAAACAGAACAAAAAGTAGAAAATGAAAAACTTAGCACTCACAGAATCCCTTTATTTTTAAGATAATGAAAAACTACTAAGAAAAGATTTGCAACTCAAAGTAATTAAAATTGCCAGTAACATTAATCGTTTTCCAAATCTAACTAAGAAAGAAAAACAATATTATATCAATTTCATATTGAAAAAGACTCAAACTTTGTAAACAGTTGCTGTTGCACCAACACCAATAGAATCTTGTAATTCATAATCTTCCTTCTTATTAGGCCAGATATTACTGCTTGCACCATCTTCTGAAGGGTTTGCGTTACTCATTTTCAAATTTCGCCACTGCAGAACTCGATAAAACACCAAAAAAAAGATTAGAGATCCTAAAAATATTTAAATTTATATAAATTCAATTTCTAGAATTCTTATAGCGAATAAAAACAAGAATCTCAACAAACAAATCATTTGTAGCTAAATAGAAAGACAAAATGCGCATTTTCTCAGACAATGAGTGAGATTACGATTAAGAGATCGAAACAAAATATTTCATAAAATAACAAAAATTCTTTATACTTTACGCCAATAATACCATAAAAATTTGTTTTAATCAAAATCAGAATCAAAAAAAAGAATTTCACTACCGAAATTTAAAAAATCTGAATTGCAGACAACAGTAATAAATTAATGTATTTTAATCAATTAATTAATTAAAAAATTTGCAGCAACTAAGTTCTAAATATCCTATTTAGCTCTTCAGTTTTTACTGGGAATTAAAAACATTCTTTAAAAAATACATAAGTAATGAAACTGATAACCATACTCTAATCGAAAAACTACTCTTCAAATGTGCTAAATCTTTATACTTTTACAAATTTGTCAAAGATTGCAAAAAGTTAAAAATAGGCAAATTGATGAAAATTATCAAAATGACTCAAGTAGAAGCCAATCAAAGTGGAGGGAATGAGCATAAAAACAATAACATCAATTAGAGACAAAACAGTAACGAGCTGCAAGTAATACAAAAATTTACAGAGATATATTATTAAACACTCAAATTACAAAAAATTTAAATTGAGCAAAAGCAGTTATTTCTATTTTTAAACAAATGTATGACTACTATAATAATTGTTCAATCTATTTTAAAATACAAAACAAAATTGTATCAAAAGTAGAAATAGTTATTGCCACACTCTGTACTGCTAAATATAGTAGTAAATAAGTATGCTAATAAACTTGCAGCGCTACTTCCTAACTGCCCATCTATCACCAAACCAATCTCAATAAATAAACTAACCAAATTTAATCAATTCACTAACTTTTAACTTAGTCCATCTATCGATTAATCCATTGATCAATACAATAATGCCTTCCTCCACAATTATAAATTCGAGAGAATCAGAAGCAGTCAAAACAAGACACTAACCATAACGATAACAGTAACATTACTGCTAACAATAGTAATAATCAGTGACAATAATAAGAGATAAAGTTATTGCTATCGAGATCAAGCTCTGTTTAGAGTTACTAAGGTTGAATATCTTTCCCTACCTTGACCTCTTTTGTTAATCATTCCTTCAGTCTTTTCTAATTCTACTTTCATTCTTTAATCTTGTTACTACTGCGAGTACTAAAAATGACTTAGCTAATAATAACTGCATAATAACAATAAATAATAATAATAAAATAATAATAACAATTATGATCACAATTACTATTACTACTATTCATATTAATGACGATAAAAATAAAAACAATGATAGTTATAAACTACAACAATAAAATAATAATTTTCTCTCTGCTGCCATCAAATTTGTTCATATTTTTTCACTACAAATTATAAGAACTTAAATCATAGCTAAATACACATACAGTCTTCATATGAAGAAAAAAGTTATATTACAATTTTAAACTATAAAAAATCTATGCAATTTGCTTCCTTTCTTATAATAAATTCTCAGGTATAGAATCGAAAAAAACAAAAACAAAAACAAAAACAAACAAAACCTGACTTCAAAATATGATCAATCACCTGATTCATGACTCAATGATCAGTACTTAGATTTGAAGCAAAATTTAACGACAAAAGTAATAATATCTGCAGCACAGTGAGTAACCCATAACAATTAATATCTATCATTCCTCACATAATCCAGATGAGCATTTATGAATGTTAAATATTAAGAACGATATCCTAACGTTGTACATTTATTTACGAATACAATATGATCTCAGCTTTCTTTTATTATTACCAAATTTAAACTAAAAACTTGCAAACTGTAACTACAAAAATATACAAAATAATACAGTAAAGAAATAACCCTTTTCTTAATATCACAATATATCATCCAGTAATTTGAATACTTCAACAAAGTATCATTATGCTTTTTTCGAAAAACAAACACAATATGCAAAAACAAAAATAAGATAAGGAAAAGAATTTCAAGGTAAAATTCCTGTCTTCCGTAAACGAAAGAATGAATCAATAAAATAAACTTTTTCTAATTAATCATAATGAATAATTCTCAGCACATAGCAAAATTTTTGCACTAAATAAAAGATAGAAATGAAAAACTCTCACTGTTTCTTCTTCTTCTTCTAGTAATCATAATAATAATCATTATTATAATAATTACTATGAAACGATCAAACATGATAAATACAAAATGTACGATGAAAAACAGTATATTAATCAGTGAATGTATCAGACACAGAAAACAAGGACAGAAACGAAATTCAAGAAAAAGTTGATGCTACTAGTACCACTGCTCTGTTACCGCTGTTCATTATTCTTGTTTCCGCAATGCTTGTTCTAGTAATGCTATTTGAGCCTGTAAATAAATGACGTCAATCAAAAAAATTCAAATTTTGTATCCACATTTTAATTACATTAATTTTATAATTATTTAAAATTCTTGCAATCAATCATTATTATTATAATTTTTTAAATTTTCGCAAAAAACTCGTCTCTTTCTCAAATCCATTAGTTCTTTTTTTCAACAAATCTCTGCTTACAAAAATAATGTAACAAAATATAACCCTTGCAATATTATCCCTTTTTTGTATTTCACATACTGAAATTGAAAATCATGTAGTATGCAAAAATTCTGGTCATTAAACACTAAAAAATTGAGTTTTTATTATACTAAGAAAACAGTTTTAAAAAAATTTATTATTCATTAATATTGAAAGTACTGATACGATTTTGTTACTCATCAAAATTAATAATATGCAAATATAATGCAAACAATATTTACAATAAATTTACCTTGGCATGTTTAATCTGATAATCTGCTAAATCAGTAAGATTTTTTTTAAATGCAAAAAGTCGTCTTTTTTTCAAATCCATTAGTTCTTCTCTTGCAACTTCATTGATATCTTCAAATTTTTTACATGCCTCACTTTGTTCTGCTTCTGCCTAAATAAATCTATTTTTCAAAACAAATATCTTTCATTTATTTAATGCAGAGCGTAAATAGCTCTAAATCGCTTATGAGTACTTCCACTGAATTTCGTTTACACCTGACCACTCATACTAAAAACTTATTACAATTCAAGATAAATTCAAATTACCTACTCAAAGCGAACTCTTATGTTCATTTCAGACAATTGAAAAATTCTAATATCACATCAGACAAGCAACTACATCTATTCTAATTCTATTCTAACTACATCTATTTTAATTAGTTGATACAAAGGACTAATAATTATACTTCGAAATGGATAAAAAATTTCAAATTTTTCATACAGGAAATCAAAAATTTAATTAAAAAAACTATACAAAAGCAAAAACAAATCAACTAAGTCATGAAAGAAACTATTTCAATCATGCACAATATCAAAAACGTGAAAAGCACTTAAAACAAACTCACTTTTGGTATGTCCTTATTACGTCCTCTTGCTCGTTCCAATGTCTTGTTCGCTCCTTCATAATTCGCTAAACAACGCATTCGACGATATAGAAGATCATGAAATCAAAACATCCATTATTATTATAAATTCATCATAAAAAATAGCATCAACAATTTTTATCTCATCAAGACTTTACAACTAACATGAATAAATCGATGCACAATAACTAGAACACAATCAAATATATTATGAATTCTTATATTAGCAACAAGATTCATTTGAAACAAATTATAACAATTACAACTTCAACAGAAATGGAGTAATTTATAATGAAAATTTTCAGCAGCAATTAAATAATTACACTAACTTCGAAATATTTGAATTAGATACTAAATACTTCACGAAAATTAAACATAGAACTAATTTCCAATGAGTAAAATTTATCTTCCTATTAATTCTTAACTCTGTGGTATCACATTATAGCATCATAACTGCTAATAATATCTTTGACCTTGTTATCCATGCAAATTTTCATTCTTTTACTTGACTATTTTATGACACTTGAGACAATACCTTAGCAGCATCAGTATCTTTCATATAATATCGTAGTGTATCACCCAATTTTAATTCTTCATCTGTTGCTACGCGACTCTGAAATAATCTTTATTTTGTAAAAACCAAAAGTCTTCAAAACTAGTTAACAAATATGCATAAATTAATCCGCATGCATGAATGAATGCTTCTATAGTACAAAAACTAAGAACATTGTGATCTGCTAATAAAACACAATGTATATCCGAATTTATAATCCTTAGCAAAGAAATTAAAAATATATAAGCAAAATTATTAAATACAAACACAAATAATAATATAATAAAATACGTGCGTGGTAGAATTGAACTCAATTACTTCATGTTTTTTTAACTTTTCAAAAGTATCGGCTTTTTGCAACAGTGCTTTCTGTAGCTCCCGATCACTTTCTTGCAAAGCTATTCTTTCAAGGCATGAACTAATCCTTGCATAGGAATCAGCTACATCTGAAAGAATTTTTTTCTGAAATCTTTACATAAGCTCAAATAATCCCAGATTTCTTTCTAAAACAAAACAATGAAACTTCTTTTACTAAAAAATACTGATAGTCTTTCCTACATGAAAACATGCTAAAAATACGGTTGAAAGTACGAAATATATTCTATTAAATTCAGACATATTTATTTACAGTGCACCACAAATCAGCTAACGAGTATTCTTGCTTTCATTACCTAAACTCTTAAATATCGTATTTTTTTGACTACTTACAATTAGTAAGGACTTCTAAAAGCAACAATCTACTCAAATTAAATGATTTTTTTATCAATTTTTTTCAAAATCAACTCCACACCAGCAAGTACTAAAATAGTAATCACTTGTTTCATTTGTAAGAGAAAAGTTTTTGCAAATCAAAAACAAAAATAAAATCTACTCTTTTTCTTTGCAACAAAGTAAACAAGTGAAATAAGTGCGAAAAAAATAAATGGCTGATTTATTTTAAACTGGAAAATAATGAACGTTTATTTGTTTCATTGACATATCACACAATTTGTCAATGAAATAAATATTTTCATAAAAATACAAATATTCAAATTTGACATTGACCAAAATCATTCAAGTCTATAATTCAGTACATTTGCAAGACATATTTACGTGACAGTTTTTCAACAACGTTCAAGTTAAACTTTAAAAAATTGCTAAAATAAGCTTGAATTATTCAACAATACTTTGAAGAAGTAATAACACTGAAATGCAATTATACTTTCTTACTTTTTTTACTTTCAAAAAAACTCCTTACTGATCATATCGAATTTATGTCTTCAAACTTTCTAAGAATTAAAATTTCTTTTACATTCTCACATTTCATTTTTCATCTAGCAACTATCTTACTTATTATAAGAAACAGAAGTAACATAAAAAATCAATAGTAGCAATGAGAAATACAAAACAACAGGAATCAAGAAGAATAACAAAACCGCAGAAAACAAACTTCACAAAAGTATTCTCAACTTATCGATGAAGTTTGACTAAAATACTCTTTATATATGTATATTTAATGTTTATCAAAGAACAATTTTCTATTTTCAAAAAGTTTAAAAAAGTATGTTTATAAAGAAAATCATTACAAACTGCAAATAATAACACATTTATGCATCAAAAAATCTCAAATTATCTACTAATAACTTCAGATTTAAACTTATCCATTAATAAATTTTAATGCATATCAAAAAATATGAAATAAAAATGAAACAAATCACCTCAAGAGAATATTAATAGCATTATCTTATTGCCATTAACATTACTGAAATGTATGTCCTATTTTCATCTAGACATATATATATAAGCACAAATAATTAACATAAAATACCAAAAACACATACTTATATAAACAATTTAAACGAAATTAAAAGCAATTCACCAATTTTATATGTTATGAATCCTGGAGAATTCACAACTTCATATCATAAGTTGTGAATTCTCCAGGATTCATAACATTCAATACCTTCATACTTGAGCTTACTTTTCAAATAAATATTTAAAAAAAAAACTCATTCCATAAGTTATTTGCCAATTTCTTTAAATGTATCTCAAAAAAATTAAAAAAAGCTTCAAATGAAAGCAAAGTGAATGCTCACTATTGATACATATATTTTTTGTAAAAAGAATTTAAAATATTTGTGACATTTTTATTCACAAGAAAATTGAATATTTGAAAAAGAGAAAAAAATTTGCAGCATTAAAATAAGAATTTTGGACAAAACACGCAAATGATTAATAGTGAGATTAATTATAAGCTGAACAAAAAACTGATTTTTTTTTTTGCATTAAACATTTTAAAGAATAAGTCAGTCTAGCATTTAAATATAAAATAATAATGAATTACAATTATTATTCTTATATTTATCATTTATTCTACAGAGGCTAAGTTGATTGCTTACAGCTCAAGAATGTGATAAGCAAACTTATATAACTCATGATGATTGCCCATAATAAAATATAGCACTTGAATATATCAAAATAAAAGTAATTTTCGTAAATTCAGAATTCCAATATTACAGACTGCGAAGTTAGCAGTCTAATTTGTCACAAAAAATATACATATTTTGAAGTTAAATAATAAACACTTATCAGAAAAATGAGCTTTGGTCTGTACAATAGCTTTTAACTAATATCCATTAATTACACAAAATGAGTTCAAATGAAACAAATTTTTCCCTTAACTGTAAAGAAAACCAAATGCATTGAGAATGGAAAATAAAATACACTGAAGCGAATGAATAACAGCTAAGTACTGAAGGAAAATTATAGATGGCTCGTTGAATCGTAATTTGAAAGTAAAAAAAAAATTCCAATTTTAATCACATTAAGCAAACATTCACTAGGCTTTTTACCAACCAGTACAATAATGGAAATTCAAAGTAAAAAAAGCACAAGAAATTTGCTTTTCAGCATCGCAATGTTACAAGAATTTCAATAATTATGCTGATAGAACTAGCTGTTAAGAGAAAAGAGCAATTATTTATTCTTTTTGCTTACTTTTATTTGCAATAGAACCTTACAAATTTTTGTCCTTTTCCATTTCTCTTCGCAAGAAAGCACGGACTCTTTTCATGATACAAAAGATGTGATCCATATCAGTTTTGCCAAAATAATGATTATTGTTCGATGATAATCCCATCAAAGTACTAATACTGAAGTATCTGATTCAAATATCTTGACATATTTCTAAATAATTATAAGAGACATCTTTTCTTCAAATGCAATGACATACATTGCTTAAATGTAAAACAACTTTATAAACTTAGTTAATACAGAATACAAGGTTAATACATCATCTTTGAATGTAGAACATTCAAAGTTTAAGTTTCTAAAAGATCTTCCCTTTGAAATATTCAAAACACTCTCCCCTTCTGTACTCACAAACTTTAAAGAGTATGACAAACAAACAAAACGTAAAAGTAAAGGATAGAAAAACATGGAAAAAGCTGAATCATCGCGTAAAAATTAGTTAAATAGCAATCTCCTGTTAGTAAATTTTTGCAAATAATTATTTTCGCTTCGAAGAGTTTACAACGAGAAAGAAACAAAAATTGAAATGATGATAAATGCCAAATTTATTAACAGGAAATTTTTGGAATTACATAATGTACTAAAAATCACTGCGCAAATTTTGAAATCTCAAGACAAGAAACTTCACATATGGCAACACATAGTTCAAAGTTGATATTTTTTTACAAAAATGCACTTATTAAAATGTCCAAAAAAAGTTGTCAAATATCAAAAATTCTAAATATTTCAACAGGAAAAATATCCAATTAAAAAAACTGCACTACTGCAAATTTTAAAAAAACTGGGTATACCACATAAATTAACATTTAATGTAAGAGGAATAATTTTAATAACTAATATTATTCACCAACAAATAAGTGACAATACACAGCGCAAAAAATCAACAACGAATCGAAACGAATGACAATTTATTTTTGTACATCTCAAATAAATAAGCAAACAACTGAAAAATAATAAACCAACTTTTACGCAGTCGTGAAATTCTGTCACATTTAGATGAAGCTTCTTTCACATGGCTGTGATATTCTAATAAATAATTTCGTTCATGTTCAAAGAAATCATCAACATCTTTCTGCAATAAATACCTTCTAAAATCTCTTATCTTTTTTTGCTATTAAACGATCAATTTATTGATCAATCAATAATTGTTGTTTTTAAGATATAAGAGATAACAATAACCGTCGTCTTGCAAATCGAATTCAAGTTTCATCATCTGATGATATTACTTTGTTTGGATACAGGAATTAACCGTGGATTTTTTTTCACCTACCTGACCGGACAACAATACTTCATCAGCAGATTGGGTTAATCGTTTCCAAAATGAACCAACAACTTCTTTCTTGTTTTTACCACGTACTGATAGCTAAGACAAAAATTATAGGCTAAAAAATCTAAAAACTTAGGAGTAAAATTCACTTAATTAATGATGTAAATGAGTGAATTACAAGTGCATGTAAACAAATTTCGCATTGTAAATCCTAATTTTCGCTAAATGATAATCGATATTTACTGGAGAATTAGCAAAAAATGAAAAGTGATAAAGTTTCAACATCTTCACAGCTGAAAAGAAGCTTCAAGCCTTGATAAAAATAAAATTAATTGCATACGATGAACGCTTACATCTTGTTCGTATTCAAGAAATATGCGAAAATTTGAATCATGTCTGAAAACTGGATGAGCTGCAAGACGACACAAGAACACTTCGTGCATTGCAACAGTTTTCTTAAATATCGCAAGGTATTCCCTGAATCATATTACACTAACAATAATAAAGTGGTTACTGAAAACAATAAAGAGCTGAATGAATTTATTACGTGATAAGCTCAAGAAAAACAAATTACACTTAACATGCATTCCATTACTACCAATTTAATGAATCTTAAGAACAGCTCAAAAAGCAAACATTAAAAAAACGTTTTTTTTTTACCTTCAGGCTTAGATAATGAATAATTTATTAAATACGCTTACTGTTCCAATTCTTGCTTCATTTTTAGAAATTCATCCTTAGTCATCGTTGATTCACCTTCTCCTAATCTTTGAAGCTTTTCACGTGATGCATCAAAATCTGGCCGAGGTGGTGGTGGTGGGATCTGAAAATGTTTTTTCTTCCATGATATTAGTTACAGTTGCATGTTTTTCAAAAACATTGCCGATTGAAAATAAAGATAAAAATTGTCCAGACAAAGAAATTAATAATTATATAACACACAATGAATCCAGCATATGCTTCATTTTCATCGAAACATGTATGCAACCAAATAAATTCATCGTGTTCACGAACAACGCTAATTTCATTTTTTACAAAATCTGGAAGTGTCGTTTTCGTATGCACCGTGTATTTTACCTAAATCATTATTAATGATTGCTTAATAGATCATTTGGAACTATTTTTAATTGTTAATTTCTCACTAAATTTTCGAAAAATAACAGAAGTTATGAGCTTTGTAATTTTATTCTTTTTATCAAGCAAAAATGATTTCAAATTAGTGCAAATGAAAGAAATCAAAATTAACCTTGTCTCTTTCCGAAAGAGCATCCGAAATGTCCACTATCAAACTATTATCTCTAGACAAATCAACATTTATTTCTTCTGTACGGTGCTACAAAATTTTTTAAAAAATGCGTTGTTTCATCAACATATGTTTAATATAATTTGAACATTTCGACAATGAATTGCTTCACTTTGTATGATCTGGTTTACAGATTTGTGAATTGAATTTTTAAGTTAAACAGTTCATGAAATTTTTAGCTTCTATGCTTGTACAGAGTTGAAAGAAACTCAATACTATGATGTAGTTACAAAAAAAGTTTTAAAAAAATTTCAGGTAATGAAACAAAGCAAATCAAAACTAATTTAAGAACAATTATTGATATGGAACTATCACTAATCCTAGTCACAACACATAAATCTTGATGTAGCTTGTCTCAATCATGATACATTGTATATAAAAATATAAAACTTAACTTACAGTCCTTTCATCCAAGACATCAACTTCGGCCAAATTTGCAGTTATCTCAGACTTGTCATCACCTTTAAAATTTGATCTTTCCATCGTCGATCCGTTAGTTTCATTCATGGCTTGATACATAACATTCCTTTCAACCTAAACATCACTACAATTTTGGATTTTGATAATCACAATCTTAACAAAAATTTATAAGAGTAAATTCATAGTTTTTTAATTCAGACTTATATGAATTCTAATAGCTTAGAGAAAATTGCAAAATGAATCAAAAATCTTTTCAGAAATATCAACAACCAAACAAAAAAAAATACACAAGAGCATAAAAGCTAAAACAAATGATTAAGAAATATATATAAAAAAAGAATCAACACCATTCAGAAATTAAGCTTTATAAATAACAAGATTCTAAGTATCACTTTTTCTACATTACTAATGAAAGCATTGAATGAATGGATAGACTAGACTAGCACATATACTGATACAGTCATTTAGTTTCTGTTTCCATCAATTCAGTAATTAAATACAGTTGCAACCATCACATATTATTCAGAAACACATTTTTCTCTATCTTTACATTGCAGCCAATTTTGATCAAAATGAGTATTCTGAAGAATTATAATTATTCAAGTTTGTCTCATACACAGATCCATCTCTACAAATAATGCAAGCATACTACACTATCTTACTTTTCTCAAATCTCTGATGCATCTCTGAATTCACAGAATCTCTCAGTTCCTACTTCTGTCACTGAAAATAATACTTTTAATATTTTTGATCTTTACTTTTAACACCAAATACCGCATTGGACATTCCATTTGTATTTTGTATTTTAACTTTGGTAACCAGAAAGTGTTACATTTCCAACAAATTTGAAATTACTTCCGTTATTTTCCTTACTTTATTATTTACACCTCAAAAGTGCTTTTATACAATCTTAATAAATTAAAATAAACATAAAAAGACAAACACGGAGTAGCAATATTCATCATAAGTATACATTCGGCATTTTATAATTAACGCAAGCACATTATCATAAGTCCACGTACATTTAGTAATCAATATATTACCAAACTACAGCCGTAGAACTGCTCCACGTAATTTAAAAAGTAAGTCTTCCTATTGAACATACATTACTTTAGTCCAGTAAGTTCACATTGACATATTAAATACACAAAACTGAAATTGACATGCAAACACAAAAAGCAAGCGTGTAATATGGCAATGCACAGAGACCATTGTGTTTGTGTTACGTTGACTAGTTTCATTAACATTTTCAAACTGTCACATAAGTTTTGGCGGTTGCGCGTGAAGGGATTTACGTATGGTTATCGAGGTTTCTTGAACTTTTGTATGATATCTACATGTAAAATATGACATGGGAATGATTTCTGTAGATTGAGATTATCTCAATGTTAATCTGCTATGTTTCTCCTTTATTTCAACAGCATATTCTCTGAGAAGTTGTGATTATCTTTAATGTGCAAGTTTCTACTTCATAATTTAATAGTTGCAGAAGAGATAAAAGTTATACTAATTAAAAGATATGAACCAAAAGTTACTGCTAGTAATATTTTTAAATTTGGTTTTTACTCTAAAGAATCAATGCATTATCCTCAAGTTGTATTTACTTAAGCAGATATTACATTTTAGCTAACAACACGATGGAAATTTCGGATGATTCTGATGTCGATGTAATCAATGAACCAAAATTTAACAGTACTGCTTTACTAGATGAACGACAGTGCAGAAACAGAGCAGAGAGGATTGGAGAAGGTAAAATTTTATGGCATTCAATTACTTTATGTAATTTCAAACTTTTTAGATTACACTTCTTGCACTTGAATTATTTGCTTGTATGAAGTTGCAAATTTCTATACGCTTTTATATCTTTTCAAGTTTTAACCCTTCACTATTAATAGCCAAGTTTGTAGAAGAGATAATTTTATTTTACGACGCGATAATTCTAAACTCTGCAGTAAAATTACATTGATTCTTTAGAGGGAAAATCCTGAAATTGAAGAAATTAAAGTCCTGAAATCTCGAATCCTGAAATTCTTTGCAGTGAAGTGATATAAAATTTTTTTAGCATTAAATTTGTCTCCAATTCTGAACGATCAAACAAAATTAATGAATAGCAGTAATTGCTCTTTTTTGGGGCAAAATTTTGATCATATTGGGGAGTGCTCGAATTTGACGAATTCTTGTAGCAAGGTATCTTAATTTATTCAAAATCTCTTATTTAACTCTCCTGATCTTTTTGAATCAAAAATATGAAATTCGTGAGCTGCAAATCCGCAGAAAAAGTTTGTCAGCCCTAAAATCAAAGAAATTCTGTATTGTTCTGATCAAAACAAATAAAACTCTCTGAACTGGTCATAAGTGCTGAACAATCAAGGATCTGAACTTTCATTACCAAAAAATTGTTAAGAATCAATGATCGAGGTGTTTGTATATTTACATATTCTGATTAAATCTTTTTAAAGCAATAGACTATCACTAGGAGTTAGATATTGCACTTCTCAACTTCTAGCAGTAAATTTAGCATTCAACAATAGTTGCAGTTTAGTTTCATTCGAATAATATGACTGATTTTCAGTTTA
>UYYF01000261.1:0-23848 GCA_900618365.1 Thelazia callipaeda
CAAGGTTTCACGTAATTTTATTTTTTCTCCTCTTGCTAACTGCATCTTGTTCAGACATTTCACATTTCTTATTCATAAAATTTTCTCAAGCATTGGTCATTTCTGATGGTGAACGATAGTCATAAAGTTTTCACGAATATCAAATTGGAAACTGTGGTAATCTCACAAATAATTGTTCGTAATTTAAATTTTACATGTAACATTGTTTTTTCTCTCATGGATCACATTATTAAAAATTTTTTATTTTTATCTAATTTTTGAAATCTTTCGTTGTTTAAAAAGTTGGGATCTGAGAAATAAGTTCGTGTGAATGACGAATGATTATGAAGTTTGCTGTGATGTCTTAGTGATATGGTATTAATGAATTTGTTATTGACATTCCCTGGGTTAAAATTGGAAATGAATGTGCGATGTTTCCGACAGCTGTTCAAGAATTCACTCAGGAATTTCATTCTATTTCTTTAATTTGCTCAATACTATCATAGTTCTTTTTTTCAAAGAAATTTGCAGACATCGTTAAATATCTTTCAGTATTGTAGGTTTTTTGTCATGAAGTGACAAAGGTCATTGCGATTAAAGTACATTTTTTAGGCACAACGCTTGCAAACTTCATTACTACGGAAATATATTTTTTGCCGTTTGAGAACAGGTAATATGCATTTTGTCCGCGACCCTTGATTGCACTGCGATGTAAGCAAATTTGCTCCGAAAGTGAATGTTTTACATATATTATGCTAAAAATTTATTGCTTGTAAAGAAGTACGTCAAAATGTAGTTTTAGAAATCTGCTTGCTAATGGATTTATAAAATCATTTTTATCTAATGATGTTGGCGCTGAATATATTATCAGTAATAAATTCAGTCGAGTACCAGTTCAAGAACTAATCAAGATTATATTTGTGTAAGCAAACGTAATGACCTAAATACTTTTGACAAATAAAACGATTTCTCGACTGAAATCATGTCATCACTCGTGGTTATTGTGTATCAATGCATTTTTAGCACACACTTTTCTGCTAGACTTTTTTACAGAAAAATACAACGGAGATGAAATTTCAGTGAAAACTTACAGCATAAAACAACAGTTTTCAACGAAAAATGTTATTTAATTTCACAAGAGTCGTCCACAATTCCAATATATTTTGTTAACAGATGCAAAAGTAAATAACAGCAGTAATAATGCAAGGAGGTCTTGATGTGATGGAATTTGCAGTGCCCTTACTTTGCTAAAGGAATTTTAAGTTTTTTAATTGTGTAAAATGACATATGTTTAGTGATTTTGTTGCTTTGAAAACCAGAAATCTACTTACTTTTTGTTTACATAATCATTTCCGCGATGGATACCTTTTTTTTGGATATATATCCGAAAAAAAATATATATATATATATATATATTCCGAAATTCGATTTTGAAAAGAAATTTACAGTGCAAATTATTAGTTATATTTGCATTTTAGTTTTGGATTAGGAGGAATGAAACCATTATAAATAAATATATATATATTCTAATAGATATGTTGAATTATGAAAAATGATTAGATTTTGGTTGTGTGGAAGCGACTTACAAATTGCGAATTCCGCGATCACTTTTTTAGACATGAAACTGTTGTTGCATGAAAGTAAAGAACTTACACGTTCAATTTCTTAGTGAATATTTACAGGTACAGAATATATACAATACGATATTTGACAGCCAGAGCAGTAGAATTAATTATTGCTATCAGTGAATTTTAAAATGCCATTTAAAATTTTGACCATTACGAGGAATCTGGTAAGACAATATTCAATTTAATCTATCTAAAGATGTTTGGTACTGACATTTATTCTGTCGATTTGTATAATATCAGTTTGTCAAGCATTTGATCTCTACTTAGAGCTGATTGTGAAAATATATTTCTATTTCGAAAATTGCAAATGTAAAAATTAAACGATGGTCATATATTAAAAACAAAGTATAGTCACTAACTAACTTTTGTTTTAAGAATAAAATTTCGCTGAAAAAATTGCAAGTGTTAATTTTTGTTCTTTGAAATTAAAATTTAATGAATGTTAGATAATACTTTTAAATATTTCCTGAGGTCAGAAATATAATGAAAATGATCCAAATTCCATTAATTGCTTATAGTAATGTTTGATATGCTGATATTTGTTAAGGAAACAAGTGATGTAGGCGAGAAGAAAGCTAGAATCATCAGCAGTGAATTAAGTGAACAAAAAACAGAACGTGATCATCATAAGGTGAGAGTAAGGAAATAAAAGAGTTGATGCTTTTGTCTACTTATTATTTTGTGATTGCATGGCTCACATTTAATATGACTGACGCAATGAACAATTGTGCAAGTAAAAAAAATAATATTTATTATTTTTATTTACTCATTACGACAATTTTTTTATACTGCAAATTTTAAATTTCTTTAGTATTCATCGTTATCCTTAATGACTTAGTTACTTAAATATTTGCAGAGGTTCATTGAGTATCAAATAACTTCCCTAACGTTATGACTCTTAATTTTGCTTTCAATTAAAACATTTCAAAAAATTGGCTTTAACCGCAGTTTGCAACGCACTAAATTTATTGCGTGTAACAAATTAATAATATAATAAATAAATGAATAAAAATTATGGAACGGAGTGAAGCTTATTATTAAAATCTGATTGCAATAGTTGAAAAAAGAAATTGAACTGACTGCATGAAATAGAAATTGAGTACTGCATGGAAGTGGAGATGTGAATGCTTTTTATCTCAGTCTTACTTGTAAGCAACCATTTGCTAACTCAAACAAAAAGTTTTTCGAAAACAAACATTGTAGGCAAGGAAAAGAAGCACATGCAGTAATCAATTAACGAAAGGTGAGTGATGATCAATTCGATCAGTTGTTGCTAACTTTGAAATTTGAACCTACGTGTTGCTGTTCTTTGCATTAGTTTTTGATTTCTGCGAGCAAATATAAATTACTGGAATGGTGAAAAAAAGATGATATTATATAATATATTTGCTGCTTGTAACGACATGTCTGATATTTTTTGAATTTTATAATTACTGACGTACTTTTCATCAATTTTGATCTTTCGCGTCGTTTTTAAATTGTGAGTTTGTTTGTTTTTTTTTTGAGTAAACAGTCAGAATTACCTCATTCAAACGCCAAATGCTAGTACTGCTTAATTAATTCCTCATTTTTGGAACGAACTTTTTCAAAATATTTTATTATATTTCTTGTCTCTCATTTACGTCTCGTTGCTAAGAGTTTTCACAAAATTATGACAGAATGACTGTAAATCAAATAGAATTTTTTGCGTGCTTTGGACTCGAAATTATATTGTGACTTCGTTATGTAGTGCAAAACTCATCAAATGTTCTTTTATGAAATAAGAAATGATCATTGCTTTCACATTCATTATTACTTTCTAGTTTGAAATTTTGATTTTCTTCAAGTAACTCTTGCCTATATGTTTATTTCACGAGTTCTGATTTACAGTAACTTTCAGTTTACAGTCAGTCAGTATGAGAAATTATGCATTACATATCATCATGTAGCCTTAACACTAGAGAAGGAAAATTATTATATAAATGAAACTTTTTTCTGTTGAAGCTAACCATGCAAAATCAATCGAGACCAGAGATACGCATAATCATTCTTAATTATGGTGAAAATCTCGAAAAATCAGTATTTCGTCTTCAGAAAGGTTTTTTTTACTGTCAAAACTATAGCTTATTTTCAGATGAAATGTTTGTTTAAATTATTTGAGTCGTTTGAGGTTTGCAAAAGATAGATAATGTAAAATCTCTTTGGATAATACTGCAAAGTAATAATTATTTGTAAAAATAAGCAAATATTTATGCTTAATAAAGCAATTTGAGGTTGGAGAGTTCGATTCTTTCGTGGTGCGAGCCTTCTTGGACGAAAGGTTGATATTAGTACAACAATTTCTGGTAGAATTACTTGGCAAAAGGAAACAGACGAATTTGCAGCGTATGCAGAAGTGAAATGTGAACAGTCTGGTGCTTTCTCGTATCAATTTACTGTAGACAATGAAAGGTGCGCAAAATGTGCCTATTATTTTTTTCAGTTTTCTATTGCAGTGAAAAGTGTTTTATGCAAATTAATAAAAATACTAATTGAAGTAAACCAGCTGGCAGTGGTTACCTTCTCGTGATGCCTAATTTAACATTGAATAAGAAACCGCTACTTCTGAATGCAGTCACTTGTATTACTCATCTTTCCAAACTTCTTGGCTCTTTTGATACATGGAAAGAAGTACTGAAAGTAGCAGCTAAAGCAGGTTACAATATGATACACTTCACTCCAGTGCAATTGCTTGGAGTCTCAAATAGCAGGTACTGCTGGTTTTACTTTCTTCATTTTACTTCTCACCACTCTTTCTTCTGCAGTTTATTTCAGTTTCAAATACCATTTCTCTATTTTTCAGTTTGATATTGATGCTTGTTAAAAAACTTATACCAGCTAAAATTAATCGTTATTTTATAAGTTTTGTAAGATAAGAAAAAGGAAACAAGTTACAAAGTACTAAAGTGTCTTGAAAAAAAATCGTAGTATATCAGTGCATAATATTTATTATTTTTGAACTTTTTCATCTAAAGAGAATCATTTATTTACTTCTGCTATTTCAGCTACAGTATTGCCGATCCAAGAAAATTAAACCCAAATTTCAATACTGTAGTGAGTTTTGTTTAAAGTATTCGGAATAGTATTTACTTTATAACATTTTAGCATTAATCGTCATTAGAACAGTTCCATAGAATGGATCAGAAAAAAATTTTTCTGTTGTCTATGAATAGAATGCATCCAATATGTTTGTAATAAATTTTCTTAGCTTGTAACTCACTGTTGTAAGAGAAAGCCTTTAAACAGGAAAAGCAATTTACATACGATGAATTGGCAGTATTAATTAAAGAACTGGAGACGGAATACAATTTATTGTCAATACAAGATGTTGTGTGGAATCATGCAGCTCGAAATGCTTTATGGCTTGAAGTGAGCTTACTTTTGTAACTTATTTCTTTGTAAAAATTAGTGGTTTTTAGGATGTTTTTTTTTCTCAAGGTTAATTTTCTAGTTATATCACACTGTTCAATGGCAGTAGTCCTTTAGGAACATCCAGAGTGTGCTTACAACTTGAAAAATAGTCCACATCTGAGGCCAGCTTACGTTCTGGATCGTCTCCTTTACCACTTTGGAAATGACATCATGGAAGGAAAGTATAAACACAAAAATCTTACTTCTGATATTAATAATGACGAGCATTTAAGGGTAAACTCATGTTAATATTTAATTAATATCAATCAAAGTGCATTTAAGAATCAAAAACATATGTTCAGAACAATTTTCTGAATTTACAGTAATTTTTGATAATTGTTTTTTTGAGTCCTACTTCAGGTTGTGGGAGTTCAATGATATGTAGAGAAAAATAATGGAATTCTGGCTTATATTTGCTGAATTTCAGCAGAAAATTAACAAAATTTTTATAGTCATTTATTTTGAGCTAATGCATAAGTGATGTACTCCTTTGATATTTTAGATTCTAATTGATGTTCTAAAAAATGAAATACTACCACAATTGCGCTTGCATGAATTTTTTCAAGTTGATGTCGATGAATTGGTAGCAAAATTCGACGAATTCGTAAAAGGTATGAATCCATAAAACTTCAATAATTTTTTTTAAATTGGGATCTATTAGAGTCTACAAAATAAAAAGCACATAAATCAGTAGTTCTATAAAGCTATCAATGGAGGGAAAGATGAAATCAAGGATCCAAATAATTTTACTGATTTTTATTGAACCTTACAGAAATTTAAGACATAGTTATATAGCAGTAGTGAAATTTATTTTAAGTAAAACTTGGCAACAGTTGAATTCAAATATTTTTATACAACAATGTAATTTGATTACTCGATGGTTAAACAAAATGAGTAATGTTCAGAGGGACCATGTACTGAGGTACTGGACGATAAGTTGGAATCAAAACCAGGACCATACTGGAATCGTTATGGCTTTCTTGTCGACATGGAACTCGCAAACAAGATTTTTAACATAAAAAGGCACCAAAAATTTTTTGCCTGAGACAAGTTTCAATTTATATAAGTTTTTGAAAGCAAAAAGTAAGAGAAACCGAAATCTTTTTTCAGTCAATTAGTGGTAAAATTCGAGTATAAAATGTTAATTACTCAATTTCTGCTAAATGTGACTAAAAATGCTTTAATTCACTGAAAATAAAGATTTATTTTATGAACTGGTAAATTATTGAAGAAATGATGTCGGTGATGACGAGCTAAATCGACGATGCAAATGTATAGAGGCATTTCGGTCTCATCTATACTTTCTAAACAATAAAGCATTTGAAACTGCTGCAGAAATTCAAGAAAATATCATTAATGCAGTAGCTGGGCATGTTCGGTATGAAAGAATTGACTGGTATGGTCTACGTCGACCCAAATTAACTTCAGATTCTCCTCTTCTTACTCAGTTAGCATGATTTTATTGCTTTATTAATTTTTTAGCTTTATTGGTCGAAAAATTTTTTACTTAAAACAAACATCAATAATTTGTTTTTATGATGCTGAATTCATACTTGTGATTCATTTCATTAGCATAACATTAGATGGAACGCAGCTTAGAAAAGTGTGAAGATTTTAAATGAAATAATTATTTCAAGTTAGCTCTTCAGCTGTTAATATATTTTAACAATTGATACTATCTTTGCCACTCTGGATGATAGTTTTAGATATTTTGTGCAACTTTTTCCATCGACTTCATGGCAAGATGAAGAAAAATTATCGTATAATGATGTAACAGCGGAAAAAATAATGGCGTGTAATGGTTGGGTGATTAACGATAATCCACTTCACAATTTTGCGCATTACCCCTCACAGGCAAATTAGTACTGTTTTAACTAAAACACAACATTTCAATTTTTAACAAGATTTTTCGGTAAATAATAACTTTTATTTTTATTGCAATAAAGAATTGGTCATAATCATATTAAATCATTAAATTGTAAGTTATATGGTCAGAATTACTTTGTGATGATAAACGTCATTCAGCGTTATATAGTAATTAAAATATGAATCTCCTTAAGGCAAAATTAATCCTAATCATATTAAGTATATGCATTAGAATAAGACAACCAAATTATCAAAAATTAATTCAGATCATGTTTATTAAAATCATTCAAAAGTGATTATAAGCTATCCTTGATTAAATGTATTTATTATCAACTGATATTCTGCATTTTGTCTTCGAAAATATTGCAAAAAAAAAAAATCTGTCTGCATTATAGGTTTATCTAATGCGACATTTAGTGTGTTGGGGGGATTCCGTTAAGCTTAATTATGGTGAAAAACCTAACGATTGTCCATATTTATGGGATTTAATGAAAAGCTACACGTAAGCATTTTATTTCGTTTTATTTAGAATTTGTATTTTCTTTGAAATAAATAATGATTGAAGTGATTCCTTTTTCGCTCATTTCCTTCAACAAAAAATGAAATTAAAATTTTGCATCAAATTAATTTTAAATACACAGAGATGAGCAATCACATTGTACATTTATTTGTTATCGTTCAATTATGCACAAAATTTTAACTGTTCTATGAGATTTTCATGTTCTTTCAGCTTTCAAAATCATTCAAAACGTATTAAAAACGTTTGTTTTTATTGTGCTGAAATCAGGCAATTTTCCATGTTTTAGACAACAATGCGCGAAAATCTTCCATGGTTTACGCATAGATAATTGTCACAGTACGCCAATACACGTTGCTGAAGTGAGACTATTCTACTAAAAAAAAATTTTAGTTTCGATTTTTATACTTAATTTCGGAAATTATTGTGTTAATCATCAATTTGAATTTTAAGTATCTTTTGAAAGCTGCTCGTGAAATTCGACCTGATCTTTACGTCACAGCAGAATTGTTTACCCAAAATGAAGAAATTGATAATATTTTTGTCAATCGACTTGGAATAACATCGTTGATACGAGGTGAAGATTATGCATGATAAATTTTGCATTGCGTGGTTTGAAACTTTTGTTACTATAAACAAACTTCCAGAAGCTCAAAGTGCTCCAATAAGTTATGAACAAGGTCGTTTGATATACCGCTTTGGAGGAGATGTATTCGGTGGGTTCATTCAAAAACCTGTTCAAGATGCGGTTTCTTCTGTTGCACCCGCATTATTATTCGATCAAACTCATGACAACCCATCAGCTATTCAAGTTTCTATTAAAATTAATTTCCACTGTATGTTTTCACAGAAACTGTCAAAATCTTAAATCGAAAAAGTGAAATGCATTTACCACTGAATTGCTTTCTTTGAATGCTGTTTAAATGTGAATATCTTTTTAATATTTCATTTCTAATTTATTACAAACTTAAGCTATTGAACAGGGCATAATTTTAGTCATGAAATCAAATCTGATTTTGCTAAACCATAATAAATTAAATAAAATTGTATCAAGTTAACATAAGTAATTTTTAATAGAGTAATTTGTTAAAAAACTGAATACTTTGCTTGTTTATTTTCTTTTTCTGAACTTAATTAGTCATGATATTTTAAAATTTCCGATTATGTTTAGCTTTCAGCTTTTCACATATCTAAATGATACTTAATCATATTGGATTAAATAGAGTACTCAGTACAAACATGCTTTATTATAACAAAAATTAACACGATATCTTTCCACAATACCTAGATCTTAGCTTTTTGTTTAAAAAATTAAATTAAACTTTTTATGGGAAAATTTTTTTTTTAGAAACGCTCTATTTACGATTGCTTGCCAACAGCAGCGATGTTGGCGATGGCAAGTTGTAGCATTGGAAGTAACAGAGGATACGACGAACTAGTACCTTATCAAGTTAGTTAGTTAATAATTACAGTCACCTGCGTGTTAACAGTTCATGTTAACAAATTATTTTATTTCATATTTCAATAAAGTAAACGTTGCGCAAAAGCATAATGATATACTTCGAAAAACAATAAGTGAATTCATGAATTTTAAAATGATGCTAATGGTCTTCAGTTTACTCCATCAAGTGATTATTTATCCGTTACATATAAGACACAAAATTAGCTACGCAATTATAAAATTTTTTGTGTTATGTGAAAAAATCAATTTCATCCTTGAAATTTTTCTCATAGTCAAAGATAAATATTTTGCTTATCAAGTAAAATTACAAATTTCCAGTAAACTACGATTTTCGAGTCACTTTCAGCGCTTACAAATATTATTAATAATAAATTTCTTCGAGTAAACGATTAAGTAAGCGGTGCTTCAGATTAGTGTTGTTGACGAAAAACGCCAATACATGACGTGGAGTGAGGTAAAGCAATCTCCTGGTATCATTCCTGCACGTTCAGCTTTGAATCAACTACATATCTGGCTAGCAGAACAAAATTTCACACAGGTATAACAGTAATAGTAATTATCAATAGTACTGTTGTTGTGATTCTTGTTTGTTGTAATTCATAAAAAGCTTACAGTTTGTGAAGAAAGTAATTAATTATTAAGGCTAGTAAAAATTGACTACTCACAACTGCAGATTTACGTTGATCAGCGAACACCTGACATTGTAGCAATCACGCGTCACAATCCAGTGAATCATGAAAAAGTTATTATGCTTGCATACACAGCATTTAAGAATAATGCCATTTGTCACGACTGTCCTGCAGTCGAAGATCTCCAGTTTACTGGTTAGCATTTCTACCTTTGTCTTTGCTAATTTTTAACTATCAGCAAAGCTTTTGCTTAAACTTTTAGTCTTCATCGATTGATGACACGGACTTTGAACTTCATATTAATTTTCATCGAATTTATTGTATATTTGCTAAATTTTTGCTAACAGTATCTCTTATCAAAGTTCGCTTTGATCACGTCTGAGAATTTGGTTCACCAACTTTCAATTTCAGGTGTGTTAGATGAAATTATTCTCGAGATCGAATTTCATTACAGTGCTGTAGAAAAAAAAGGTAATATTACACTTTTGTAAGATAAACTCTTAAACTTTTCACTTAATTTAAATATGAAGAGCAAGAAATTAAATTGCAGCAAATGATGAAAAAATTGCTGGTGTAAATGGAGCTAAGGTTAAAGTTCGAGAGCATTTGAAAAGTAATGATTCCATGTTAGCAGACATTGAACAATATGAGATTAGTGGCAAACTTCATCTCAAACACTTTCCGTCTGGATCGGTTATTGTAATCAAGTAATTGGAACTATTATAATATAACAATTATGTTTAAAAGTAAACTGACTTATCGCATTACGTAATTTGGTTAAAATAATCGACAACAAATATTTATCAGCCATTTTATCATTAAAAACAATATAAGCTGAATAAGTGATCAAAAATACAAATTTCGATATTAATTGATTTTTTTCAAAATTACTTCGTAACGGAGGAAAAACACCGGACACTATTTCACTGATTTTTAATTCTCTACATTTAATTGAATTATTTTTACTAACACCGAAACTACACTTGAAGTTTTAAAAAACAAAACTTACTTTTAACAGAGTATCACCTATCAAGAAAGCAACAGAATCAATAAAGCTGATCCGTGATTATTTGTCAGGAAATAATGATTTTGTACAAAAAGGTGCGCTTTCTGCTTTACATTAGTTGGGGGAGATATGGGCTTGTATTATTATTTGTTCAGTCTTTCAACCTGATGACTTTTGTTATCACTTTGATAAAGTCTTTATTTAGCTTCTGCTATATTGTTTAAATAGAACATGCTTTGAAATTGTTATGGAATTTTTTAATGAATTTAAATAACACTTTATTCATTTTTAGTTTTCGTAAATGCACTGAAACAGTTAACTTTACAATCGTACAATATGTTACTTTTCCGTTGTGCTGGGGAAGACGAAGATGACTACAACTCTGGTGCATATCATATTCCTAATTGGAAAGTGTTGAATTATTGTGGATTACAAGGTTACAACTCCATGCATCAATTTTTTTCTTTAAAAATTTTAAGATTTGAGAAAGAAAAAGACTGATTAGATTAATTTTTAATTTCTCTGTTGTTTTGTAAATTATTGAAATAACTTAATAATGAGGAGTTTCAAACAACAACGAATTTCACTTTTGTTATTTTTTACTTAAAAACTGAAATTGAAGGAATCAAAATCGAAATCCATACATATTCAAAAAACTTTTTCTACTTATGTAAATACTTATATAAATAAATATTTGAAGGAGTTATGCGATATGTTTTACTGAAATATCAACAAAAAATTATCAATTTAAATGAATGATTACAAGATAGATTTTTTAACAACTTTATTAAAAATGAAGAGGAAATTTTTGCTTGAATTATTCAAAAATTGAGAGTAAATAATAATTAATATTAAATGAAAATTTTGCAAATATTGCAAAAATTGAAGGAAAAGTTTGTCAATTTAAGGATTAATGCCGTATTTGAATGATATTCGATCACATAATGATCTCAGTCATCCCATCTGCCAAAATCTACGTGATGGATTATGGCTTTCTGATTATATACATAAAAGGCTTGAAAAACGTGGTGCATCGCTGAGCGAAATAGCTTCTATAGTTCGAACTTTGTTTTTACCTCTTCAAGACGTTCCATATGATTTAAGGCCTTGTTATTTTGAAGCATTATTTTCATTAATTTACGAAACAACACTGCAAGAATTAATGAAGAAATTGGCTCCGTTAGTTTTTCCAAGTTAACTGGCCATTATATATTTTACTTTTGCATCAAACTTTTATTACAATTCATTTTTCTTATTTTTTGATTGCAAAAATTCGGATCTCATTCATTACTGAATGTAAAACTAAATTACTTTTGACCACTGCAGCAAATAAATTTGCTTGACAAATAATTTTTAATCAAAATTTATTTGTCTCATTCTTGTTACGTTTCTAGCAAACAAACATGAGAGTAATTATTGAATTCAATTTGTAGATCACTTGAAACATCATCAACATATATACAGGCTCTGGCACTTTCATCAGTATCTTTTCTTGGAACTGTAAAAAGTGCAAAATTATCGTTACTTCCTGAAAATTATGAACTTGAAGATGAATTTCCTTCATCATTATCTGCTGGCTTGCCCCACTTTGCCACAGGAATTTGGAGAAATTGGGGACGTGATACATTTATTTCGCTGCCAGGATGTTGTCTGATCACTGGTAGATTTCGAGATGCTAAGTGAATTTTAGCTTCCAATCTTTTTTGATATATGAAATTAAATGCAGGATGTTTTTGGGCTTCCCTGACAAAAATATCTTCAATCAGCAAGTAAACTGAAGTAGAATCGAGCATATTAGATAACAATAAAAATTACATAAAATGATTATTATTTCTGCTAAAATATGTATAAATCTTATTTATCTACCGTAGCGAAGCACAAATTATTTCATTAGTTGAGTATTCAAAAAATAGCAGAAATAATACTGTTACCAGAAATTTGATCCTATCGTTTGGTGGTGCACTGAGACATGGTTTGATTCCAAATTTACTGGATGGCGGACATGGAGCCCGTTACAATGCTCGTGATGCCGTTTGGTTTTGGTTGTATTCAATAGTCAAGTACATTGAAATGGCTCCAGAAGGTGCTGAGATTCTCAAGTGCAAAGTACTTCGCATATTTTCTCAAGATGATACAATTTATGGGCATAACCTCACTGTAAGTTATTTTTTTGATCTGAAAAATTAGACTACAATTCTGTTTTTCTTCATCAAAGCAAAAGTAATTGTATTAGCATGTGTTTACTTCAGGAGCAAATACTTGCTGATACAATGCAAGAAGTACTTGAGAAACACTTTAATGGAATTGAATTTGTAGAACGGAATGCAGGTCTCAACATTGATAAACACATGCAAGAACCAGGCAAGTATCATTTCGACACGATCTTCGCATGATTCAAAAAGCATTTTAATAAACTTTTTCTTAGTGATAAGAATTGCAAAAAATGATCATTGCTCAAAATACAATTTTTGTTTATCTTAAGTATACTTCCAGGTTTTCATGTTAAAGCGTATGTTGATCACAAAACGGGTTTTATATTTGGTGGTAATGAATATAATTGCGGCACTTGGATGGACAAGATGGGTAGTTCCCAGAAAACAGGTAATAAAGGTTGGCCTGCAACACCTCGAGATGGAGCAGCAGTGGAACTTCAAGGCCTTTGCTATGCTATAGTACAGAAATTAGGACAGCTGCATTCGGAAAATAATTATCCATTTGAGGGTGTGCACACATATGGTAAGCAGTGCTTTTGTACAAGTTCCAAACACATATATTCACTTAACTCATTTTATTGTCCTAAATTTAATTCATATTACAGATGGAGAAAAAATGTGGAAGTGGCAAGAATGGGCTGATATGATGAAAGACAACTTTGAGCACTTCTTTTATGTGGAGGAGAACGATTCCTCAGAATATGTAAACCAACGTGGTATAATTAAGGATACATATGGTTCCACACAAGCTTATGCTGACTATCAACTGAGGCCAAATTTTCCGATTGCATTAACCGTGGTACGATAGAAAAAGCTCCGTGAAGTGTGGACGCACTTAGTTTTAAAACCATATTCTACAAATTGAGATCTACTGAACTAACATGAATATATTTAAAATTTCAAAGGATTCAAGACATTGTCATTGAATGTATGAAATCTCCATCATTTCAGGCGCCAAGGCTTTTAGCATCAGATAAAGCATGGCGTGCGCTGGAAGTTGCAGAGAAACATTTACTTGGTCCACTGGGCATCAAAACACTTGATCCAAGGTAAGATATCAGAAGTTGAGTGATATCTTCAGGTAATTCACGCCAAACGCTCAATCTTCGATTATTTGTGTACATAGGATCCATAATACAAGATAAGAAATACAAAGTTCATCTTCCAAAAAAGTGAATACGATAAATTTTCGCAAATATCAAATATATCTTAGCTTTACAAGACAAGGCTACTATGAAAAAACCCAGCACATATGCTATACTTCTTTCCCTCGCAGCTTATGCAATAATTCTCTACTTTACAGCGACTATAATTACTGTCCATTCTATGACCAAGATAATGACAGTATGGACAAGAAAATAGCTGAGGGTTGGAGCTATCATCAAGGACCGGTATGTTCTATTCTTGGAAAGTGAGACTGAATTAGTGACTTATGAATTTCAACTCTTAATTTCAGATATTCGTTTGAAATAACTGTTACATTTTTCTAATTTATCAGTTGCAGAGAAAAAAGCTGGAACTTTCAGGAATGGCTATGGGTAGCAATGTTTTTCTACCGAGCAAAGCTCTCTGTTGCAAAAACGATCAGTGAAGATAAAAACGATGGAACATTTTATGAGAAAGCTCGAATATTTGTTCGATCAAGAATGGGCGCATACTGGAATTACCTTAAGTCATCAACCTGGGCATCACTCCCTGAGCTTACTAACGAAAATGGTGACACTTGTTATCATTCATGTGGTGCGCAAGCTTGGAGTATTGGATGCTTACTAGAGACCGTCAATGAATTGTATCAGTTGTAAGAATAAGTGTTCAGTAGAACATAAATTTTTCATAGCAGAATTTTTTGAACGACACAAGAAAGTTTGACGAATTTTCTACATTCAGAATTTTAACAATTGTATCAGATAAACCAAGTTCTCCAAGTAAATTGATCTTGTAATCTAAACCAGCCCAAATTATTATTTCCCCAGTTTTCTTCTCATTGCTTTTGTCTATCAAGAACTATATTCATGAAACTGCCAAAAGTAATACTGCAATGCATCTAATTTGTGCAACATTATTTCTCTTCATGCGCTTTAAATTACTTTAAGAATTAAGAACTGCAGTAGTTTTCTCCCCAAAGATATTGATTTTTCCTCTATTATTTTTCAGATTATCTTCCCAAATTGCGAATATAAATAATAAAGCTCCTGTGCAACTCTTGTTATAGTATAAGAAATTTTTACACCAAGAAATAAACTCATCACAGGGAAAAGCCCATCAAACTCTTTCGAAGAAGTTTGAAAAATATGCAAACCAAAAAAAGATACATATATATGTATAGGTCTTAAGAAAAAACATTTTCGAAAAAAAAACGTAGTCTAAATTCTACAGTTTCGTCGGCATTTATGCCGCCTATATTTACATCACACTCATCGAGAAAGCAAACAGGATTCTATAAAACTATGATTATACTTAACTGAAAAAATGTTACGAAACATCGAAACGTTTAAGTGCCATCTGACAGATTACAGCAGAACTGCCTTATTTTTAGACATTCAAAACATGTCGTGATCGAACAAACATTTCAGACGTAAATTACATCAGCTGTACTATCGATTCGCTTGTTCACATGCATCAATCCAATCAGAATAAACATCAACTGGTTCAGATAGATAATTAATGCCCGTTTGAAAATCCTCGAAACATACTCGGCAAGCGATAAAACCAACGTTTCGTTCACGATCCCTAAAATAAAATTAATAATCTTTACAAGATTTTTCGTATAAATCATGTTTGTTTTTATGAAAGTCCTTTGGATTTCTCATTAACAAGCAAATGTATCCATGAGCAGCAAAAAAGGTGAAATGTAATTGATGATGCCGTATTCTAAACTGCACTGCATTTTCTCTTCGATCATTTTGATCTCATCATTTAAAAAAAAACGTTTTCAACTCTAAATTGTAGACGGCTACAAATCACTTCCTTAACATATGGTTAAAATGACTCCAAATAACATTCCTTCCGCTAATAAAACTAATTCTAGCTATTAAATGAAAAGATTAAGGAGTAAACAATGACAATTTTAATGAAACATCTGATTCAAAGTTACTAGACACAGCCACTACAGTTAGCAGATAGATTCAGCAACTTCTTGATCACAAAACTCCAAAATACATTTTATTTGCATTATAACTGCAATTTCATCTATATTAATTCCACGCTTTACTTACTAAAATATAGGAATTTCGAAATTGGTTTGTTCTTACTATAGTAATCTTAATAACGCATTAAATTCCATCTTCGTTTTTCTATTTTTAGAAACTTACTCAAATTTGCTTCCCTAGTTCATCTTCAACAACAATTTTAATTTTGCAGTTAAAAACGACGTTTACGTCAATCTTAATCTGCAATGATAATGTAACAGAGAACAAGCTATAAAAAATACAGGAAATAGAAAACGTACATTTTCACTTCACACACTCTTTCGTGATTGCAAAAAGGACAATTGAACTGTGTTTCAAGAGGTGTGATAACTCTTATTTTCGAAGACACCTTGCGTTTTGACTTGCGCTTGCCCATTTCGACGATATAAAGTTCAATCAAGGAAGCTGAAATAAATGAGCAAAAACTGAAACTCCAATCGCGAGATTAACATAGTGCACAACAGATCAAACTCAATCATCAGCATTAAACATGTAAGATTTTTCTGAAAAAAAAGACAATGAAGTCCCGCAAATTACTGAGAAATGGAATGTATGGCAATCACCCAACCCTCCGTTATAATTCAGCATAAAACGAAGTCGAATAGAGCCATTTTCACGCAGCCATGAAATGAAATTAGAGCATCCCGTAAAATAAATCAAACATATCTTTAAAAATTCAGAAATATTGACTGTCCACTCTGCATTTCAAACGTCAATATGGTAATCGATATTAAACCATAGGAGGACCCAAGATTGCGTTATAATCTTGCTTCCATGAAACACCGTTATCTTAATTTACGAATGAACCATGAATTATGAGCAGTAACTCATTCCCGTCCATATTCAGCCAGCGCACGCCTAAAAGTGCTTTGGATACTGAAAAATAGAATAAATTCATAACGACATATTATATCAAAGAAATATATATATAGATACATATACGCCTTTTCGCTTCTAGACCAACCTTCACTTTATTGGACATTTGCCAATAAAGTGAAGGCTTGTCAGGAAGCGAAATTTCTCAGTGTTTCTCATTCTCTGATTAGCTACCGGTTGTGATAGGTGACGCGTGAGTGCGCGCTGTGCTTAGACGTGTCTTGCGAGTTCGTATGCTAATTTGAGCTTCCTGATCACCCTGTACCCCATGACTATTCTGCATGATTCAGATTTATGTAGTAATTATCTAAAAAATTAGGGCGAAATGTTTAACGTTTGCTTTTGTTTTGTTCAGCCAGTACAATAATTATTATTTTCAGGTAGCAAAACACTTAAAGTGATTGTGGAGACATGGATTTTGCATTTAATCTTCCTTTCTCAGTAGTAAGTTTCATTCTAAAGATAATTGTCTTTCATCCAATTCTTGTAGTTCTGTTACCAATTTAACTTTTTGTGTATTATTATTACACAGTCAAGTCTTTTTTACTGATTACATTTTAGTACATGGTGGATTAGATGAAGTCTGAAGAGAACAACGAAATTGCTTGATGTTATGCTGGAAATACCATCGACGTGAGGAAATAAAGCTTTAAATAACATGGAAGAATGGATGAAAAGTAACCGATTCTCCGTTCTTCTTAGTATTAAAAGAAACCTCACTGATGCCTATCTACATGAGCTGCATGGATCGGTAAAATCATTATTATTATTTGCCAAGAAATGATGGCGAATAATGCTTGATTTGTAACCCGTTCACCGGTGTAACATGGATGGATGAATTTAAAGTGTTTATATGCCGTGTTTGATTGGGTAACTCCAGAGAAATTAGCAGTGAAGAGAAAATACAGGAGACCTACCCATCAAACAGTGAATTTGATGAAAGCAACAACCTGCGCGCATTAAGAAGAAAAAAAGAAGAAATTTAATTATCAAATAAGAAATTAATAGCGAATAGCCCTTACTCGACACTCGAAGCTCAAAGTTCTTGTCAACGTGGTCGCTGTGCGCCAACAAATGATTTTGCACGCGACTGCATCTAGTACGATGAATATTGTGCAGAAATTGGAATAATCATCGTTGCTTGGAATGGTAAGCATCGATGATTACTAGAGCAGCAGAGCAATGCATCACTATTTTCTACTTTATAATTCTACATTATATGATTAAGTTATTGCGTGAAATGTGTTGTATATCATGATGTATTATAGATGTGTATATAAGATATGTATTTAAGTATGTAAAACAAAAGCATTTAAAAATTATTGGTATTAATTAATTGAGATTAAAATCTTGTATATGTGCTTTATGGGATAAAAAATATTAATAATTATTATGTACGCATGCAAATTTACAGAATCGTTCTATTCATTCATTAGTTCCATGCCTCAATCAATAATCAATCCATCAAACACCAAATACATTTTGAATACTGCCATTCAGTGCTAATGAAAAATTTTAGTGTGGTCAGCTTTCACTCCATTTAACTGAAATTTCAAGCCGTCTCCAAGTGAGCAAGAAATCTGCTTGTTATCTGGATCTTCTAAAGAAAAATATCCTTTGATTAAAGTTCTTTACTCTATTCGTAAACATGTATTAGCAATACACTTTGCTCATAGTATTCCCTAATTTCCGTATTTTGATGATTACTTTCTACACTGCAATCGCCATTAATCAATTATCTTTCATAATAGTTTGCACAGATGCGATTGCCCAGTAATTAGCCTAACAGAATTCGTTTCAATTCGAGCAGGAACTCTGCTTCTATGTCTTGCTGACCGAAACATCTGAAATAATAACCATTCAATAAAATAAACTACAATTATGGAATGTAATTTCTGAGATATGTTGTAGCATACTATGAGATACCAACAGTCTTTGTTTACAAGTACGTATGATTCAGAATTTGATGCAATGTTCAACTTACCAATTTTACTTTCGGTACACTCTTGACTCAACAAATACAAAATCCCAGCTCTGTTTTTCTTGTTTGCACTTGAAATGTGCAGCTGCCTTTAGTCAATTATTCACTTTGAGTGAGCAGTAAATCTGCTGAGGTTTGCCTTACTTGTCAAAATGAAAGGAAAGTAATTTTTTCACTGGTAATAAATAAGTTTAAAAATGTATTTTGTGTATTATAAATGCAGGTAAAGAAAGGTCAGTCTCACAAGCAGCTAGTATTGCAGTATTGCAACTGATCAATAATTAGCTTAATCAACATTGATTTGATGACTACAAACAAAAAATTAGTGCCAAATCAAAATATAACTCAACGACTAAACTGACGATAACAATTAATGATAAAACTAAATCAGTCATTGTGCACTCAGTAACTAACATAATTATATCAAAATATTATGGTATAACAACTATTATCTTAACACCTTAACTAACAATTAAAATATCGAATCAGAGCAACTTTCAGAAATAACCACATTAGTGAATAATTGCTCCAACATGCCCACAGTAAATTTAAAACAACTTGACAAAGTAGCAGTGAAAATATGATTCAGTAACTAAACTTATTAGCACGATAAAGGGTAGGAAAAATCATAACAATCAAAATAGGTGCTAAGTTAACCACTTTTAATAAGTAACGATATTCACGTTTTAATTAATAACATGCTCGAAAAAATTAAAGACTAAAATTCAAATCAATCCATTTTTCAGCAATTGAACTATTATAATCAACCAACAATGATATGCAAGAAATCAACTTCCTCTCTTAGTATTGGCGCAAAAAATCTCAATCAAAATCGGAACAAAAGGCAATATGAATATATGAGTGTCAATAAGAATCTAAGAACACAGTCAACAGCACCAAGTGAATAGTTGAAACTTTTCACAAAAAGTCCCAGTCAGACGTAATATTAAACATATATAATCAGTTATTCTATAACAATCAAGGATGACTGCATCAAAGAATGTGAGTTAATCTGATAAGTTGCTGACCACAAAACACTGAGCGAAACTGAATCAGCACATTGTGCAACAACTGAACAAACAATAGAACTAACAGTTCTTTTCAAGTACAATAACTGTTACACGCGAATATTAAACCAGTCAACTTTTCACCATCCTAACAACACTTAAATAAAGTAGTTATGCATTTCAACAATTTAATTAAGCAAACAGTAATGTGATAAAAACACAACAAAATTACAATACGTGTGCATTTCACTGAAAAATTTGTCTCCCATAACTCATTTCATATTTCCAAATAAAAAACAATAATTAAACGACAGCCCCAACTTGATCAACACTTATGACATTAAGTAAGGCATAGAAATATTGCACTGTGATCTCTACAGTAAGGAGCTGACATATCCGCCAATGACTCCTTTTATCAATTTGTATAAAAAAACCCGCAGTAATCATTAAAAATTCATACGGATAGTATACTAAACTAACTCCTAGCGATCACTTAATAGTGTTTTAATGATATAAATGCCTTCTTGAGCTTATATTTCTATATTTGCAAACTATCCGAAGATTACTCTTAAATAAACTTCAAATCCTATGAACTACCTGCAAGTACTGAGTGGCCATTACAGAAATCAAAAATTCATTCCAGTTGGATTTTACAACACAGGAAAATCATTTAACATAATTAATCCACAAGAGGAAACAAAAAACCCTGCAGTGCATAGTGAGCTGTTGGTGCATGTTGGCATCATATTGAACATTCCAAAATTGTCAAAAATAAGAAATGACATAGAGGTTAAAACTGCCGGTGCTTTTAAATTTGATGAACTTATTGTAAGAGAACAAACTTGCACGTGTAGATTAAATGATGTAATTTGTTGGAATATTAATATATCTGTTATTTCTGGTATATATGAACATATAGTTAACTCTATTTTGAAAAGATACGCAGTTTCGAGCAAGAAAAGCAAGCTTGTAACTCTGATATACTTTTCGTGCAAGTCTGCCATACCTTTTGTGAATAGCATACTTTGTCATACTATATTTTTGGAAATGTAAATGCTTGCAATCAGCAACGATTTTCATATGATGAAGTTTTTTTGGAAAAAGGTATATTTGCTGTAGAAATTAGGAAAAATAGACAATAATCCATGGAAAACCAACATTACATAGCATATTTCAGATGCACTTCAATATTAAGAAAATAGTATATTCGGAGTACTTAATTTTTGATAAATTTCAAAATTTTAGTGATAATTAGTAAAATGCATCAGTATTGTTTCACGTATCACACGTGAAATGACCTTTACTTCCCAGTTTTACTATGCGAGAAGTTTATTTCCGGGTGCTTTATTAAATTAGTATTGCAGTCCTATGTTTGAATCGCAAATCATGACTTTAATAATCAAAACTAAATTTAATGAGCATGAATTTATTAGGGTTAGTATTGGAACTCATGGCATATTCAATCCCATCCATTAGCGGTCGGAATTCAGGACAAATCATTGCACTTCCAGCATATGCCCCATCTACATGCAACCACAAATCATTTTCTTGACAAACTGGACCGATTTCGGAAAGAACATCAAATGAGCAACAGGACGTAGTGCCAAGTGTGGTGGAAACAAAAAAAGGTATCAAACCAAGGTCACGATCATCCTGCAGAAAAGTGCATTATATGTACATGAAAAAATAACATCAATTAATTATTTACAACTTCTGAATCTAAAGAAGGGAAAAACTATTTCTTAATAATTGACAAATCCTCTACATTCAAAAAGAAAAAAAGCACATATATGATTCACAGAAAAAGTTGGTAATCTAGTCATTTACTTCAACTGCAATTCGTAATGTTTCACCACGCAAGCGAAATTTTGAATCCGTGTCCAAAATTTTCAATTTAACCATGCCAATCATGCAAGCTTTTTCAACAGATGATTGAGCCTATAGTTCATCACGTTTAATGCACCAGCATTTAAATAATGCAAAGTTCTTAAAGATCATACATTTTTAGAATAAAACAGCATCAGTATCACGTAAAATGCATTCAACAATGCAATTTTAGCAATATACTACGGGAATTATTTGTTTGTGATAAAAGTAACGTGAAAGTTTTCGAGTTTTAATTATTAAAAGATACTTCTTTCGAGCAGTATGCGACTAATTTGGACAGCAAAAGCCCTTCTTCAACAAAGGGGAATCGCTGTTTGAGCTCTTTTAGCACTTCGAATCGCGCAGCGAGCAACGATACGAAATTGCATTCACTTGCAGAACCCTCAAATCTGTTATTTAATTAATCAAATTAAAGTAAATGGCAATCAATTAAAGTTTTATCGCAATGGACAGCAACGAGCTACTTCAACATTTCCATGCTAGCAAAGGAAAGAAATGAAATGCCTCCTTCTCTCGTATTGCGACCTAAAGAACAGTTCAGCAACTGCTACTTAACAGTGAATGCCATAAGACAAGAAGGTATCATTTTTACTTGTATAACGCCACCTCCCTTGCCATTCTCAGTGAAAGGTAAAAAAGCATCAGGTAGGCCAATCATCCTGCCAAACCAATCCAGCATAATTATTTCTAATTCCGTCATCGCAGGACATGCTGCCTGCAAAAATCATATTTTGCAACCAAAAACAAAAAATAGCAATCGGTGCATAGGAAATGCTTTGCGGTTTAATTTATATGTTAATTATAAGACCTGAAAAGTTTCAGCAATGTTATGATCTAAAGTTTTCGACTATGAATGGAAATGAAATAAAGATCATTCATTCAAAGTTAAATTTACCCAAGAAAAGCCAACTGCTCCAATTGCATCGGAAACCATGTCAGCTAGAAGGTTCGGGAAAGCATTTCCTGCAGGGAAATAAGCGTGAAATCGAGGATGTTGCCAGTGGGTGACCTGAAATATATATTCTCAGCCTTCTTATGTGAAATTTCATCTCTCCAACATAACTATTATTATAATTTGCCTCATATGATTTACAACATAAGAACCTTTTTTAATTCATTACAAAACGCACTCTCAAAAAATAGATAATCACTAGTATTATATAACTATCATGCTTTTCTTAATTAGCCATACGTGACTAAGACAAGATGAGTCAATCAGTATGATAACATAAGATTGGCCGCTTTACGATTGGCAGTAGTCGTTGTGATATCATTTGCAAAATATGAAAACGATTTACTCCTGGCATGATATATTTGTCGAAATCACGAAGAATATTTTCAAACACTTCTGCATGTTGAGGAGCTGTTTCAGGTAACAAATCACGCAAATATCCTGGTTCAATTGCGGGAACTACGCGCTTCTTCTGTATATTTTCTATGTAATCCGCAATATAATCTACCATTTGTTTACCATACTTTCGAAAGTCACTACTGCTCATTCCACTCGCTTCTGAAAAGCAAGTAACTTACAACTTTAGTAAAATACTTGGCTTCAATGTTACCACCAGAAGATAGAAAATATTGCAAATGAATTCTCAGTGCTCACTTTCTGATTGTCCTGCGCTCGCTTCCATTGGTATATTCAATTTTTCTTGCTAAAGCCGATCAGCTGATTTATTAAAAAATGATAATAACAACATGGCTAATGATGTAAGTTAAACAGTCGATGATTACTAATTAAAAATGAATATACTGATATGACAAGAGACGAGACTGATTGAAATTTACTGGTTGAAATGGATTTATTTTTTTCAAACTCATTAACCACCAACCTCATTAGAATGGAAGCAAAAGTTGTGAATAACGATGGATAAATACTTCTAGGGATGCCAATACTTGTCCGCAAAAGCTTCCTCTTATCGAGCATCTGTACATGACGTCTTTCAGAGATGCAATTAACTCAAGTGGAACTTCAGCTCTTGATCAAAATAATCGGAAAATAGGCGGAAGAAGCCACCATCAATACAGAGACTCTGCACTTTCAAAAATATATTTCTGCTTAACATCTAAACGAAATCATTGAATGAACTTTTGTGAAAATACAGCAACCTGAAAACAAGAATCATGTACTCAAATACAAAAATGGCAGCGCTTAAAGCTTGTTTGACATTTCAGAAAAC
>UYYF01000262.1:0-23838 GCA_900618365.1 Thelazia callipaeda
AAAAAAAAACCCCCAAAAAAATACACTGCAAAAAAAGTACCTGCCAGTTATTTTTTTCTGTAAATCGTGCCTTTAACTTTTTGACAACCATACAAGCCTCATCAAACCGCCCATTCAAAACATATGAATATGCAACATTAACTCCAGCAATGACCTGAGGACAAATTTGTGATTACGGACTATTGAAAAAAAATGATGACATTTAGTTTTAATAATGCAGAAAAGAACGATCTAAAGTAGAAGCAACATTTGTTGGTATCCATAATAAATGAAGAAATTTAAAACCATTTTGTAATCAGTTCACATTACATCAATATATTCCGGAAAAGAATAAAGAAAGGAACAATAAAAAATATTCTTAAAGAAATACTCGATTGTAGAAAAATTTCATAAAATCTGTACATGAGACTCAGTGTCATATCGTTGACACCACTGATCACCAGGATTGAAATATAATATTCGATTGCAATCACTAGTAGCAATATCAGCGTAACCATTTGCAAGCTTAACAGTAGCTGCAACTACTCGAGCAGCTTCATTCACGAGTCTTGACTGTGATTCGCGATCGATTCCATAGTCAGCACCAATACATTGCTGAAGACCTTTCACCATACTGGAAACATTAAAATAGGTTGCAAATGTTAAATTTACAGACAAGAATTACTTATCAGATATATTTACGATCTGAAAAAGTACTGCAGTAGTCAAGAAAATTGTGCAGTTAGCAAAAGTCTTATGATTCAAAACAAGCAAACACATCTTACCTTTTTGGATCACTGGCTGTTTTTGCTAAACTAATACATGCTTGTAGCGTAGCATAATCATTAAGCTGCTTGATGAAAGCTTTTGTATCACTTCCTTCTACTTTCGTTTCATCGTTCTCATCTATTGCTTCTTGTGCATCAGCACTACCAACTGATATTGATGTAAATAGTGTTGGTAGAACCGAATGTTCTATAAATCATTACTATATATCTATGATTTCATCACTTTCAAATAGGGAAAAAATATGAAAGGAAAATGATATCATCCAAAGTAAAATCGAAAAATTTATTACAAACAAAATATCTTCACTTTTTAAGTCATGAGCTGCATCCTTCTCACTAGTCAAATTTACTTCCTCATCTATGGCAGAGGCAGCTTGTTCAATTTCAGCAAGTCGTAAACACAACACATCATGACTTGTTTGAGCTTGATGCATTGTTTCTGATAGAAAATGTCGAGCGTGATCTCTAGAAAAATATGAAAATCAAATTTTCAGAGGGGCAAAAACTGATAATTTGATGAACGTGACTGTTTTTAATTGAAGGTCCATAAAACTTTGAAAAATTTTCATTTAAGAAGCAAAACATAAAATGCGCAAAATGAAGGTCGTGACTTAGAAGGTATGCTTACAAACTGCAGATAAAAACGAAAATTTAGTTTTCCACAAAGAACAAAAAACTTTACTTGTATCCGAAAATTCGAGCAAGTCGCGCGTGTAATAATGGTGCGTACCGTAATGGACGTTGGTTAGCAGCAGTGATTGAACGATTTATATTGGCTGTTTCATTAATGCGTATTGCCGTCCAGTCAAAAAACTGCTGAAGTGCCTCCCCCGCTCCAATCATGTTATGAGTACGTATTGCATTCATCATATCGACCAAATGCTAAATATAATTGAAGTAAATAAATTTAAATCTTGTATTTAGAATAAATGAAACTGAAAGGATTTCAAAAAGATTAGAAAAATACAATACATGCATCATTCGCAAACTTCTGCGTGCAATACTTACTACTGACTGGACATGATGAGTTGTCGAGTAAAGTGCAACACCTATTCTTTATGAAATTGATTGGACACGACAACTTGTCAAGTAAAGTATTTTAGTAATCATTTGAACTTAAAATTTTAAAAAGATACGATGAAAGAGATACTAGGCTGTATTCAGAATTAAGCACGAACAAATTAAAAAGACAAGTGACAGACATAACATACTTCATAAAGTTAGGCTAAAATCAAAATTAAGCACCAACGAATTAAAAAGAGAACTCATAAACAGAACATATTCCATAAACTTACTACAAGCGGTAAATCTTGATAATGTTTCTTGATAAATTCACATGCTGCTTTTAACTGCTTTGTTTCCATTGCTTCATCAGGTGAAACATGTAAGGCATGTAACTGCCGAGTGATAAGAGATCGAGCTCTACTAGAAGAAAGTAATTCAGTCAATTGTGGTTGCGCACCTGGGTACATCTGCACTTCATACAATGCTGCAGAAAATGAGGGTGTGTCCGATTTGAAAAGATTTTGTCTAGATCGCTCAGCGCCTTTGATGCAGGGGTCTTTTTTCTTTTTACTTACCGGTGATATTGAAGCTTTTAAGAATTCTTCACTCATTCTCGTAGCTCTAAAACATAAATCGCAGATAATACTCTTATAAAGTTTAGATTTTTGAAGCAGATATATAATTCCAAACTGCTTGTCAAATAAAATTCAAAAAAGACTAACTTGTCTTTAATAGGTGTAACTCTCAAATGCGCTATGTCTTCCAGCAGAGGCATTATATGTGGATCGCCTAAACATTCATGATATTTTTATAAGAAATATTTCTATAATCTTCAAATAAACAAATGTAAAGATCGACTGAAAAAGAATCTTTTTCAGTATTTAAATAAATGAAAATATCGATGCCAACATTAACTGCAAAGAACACAAAATGAACAACACCACCGTATTCGTCAAATGCAAAAAACTGATGGCATTTCAAAATAAACGCAAAATAAAAAGCAGCATAGTTGATACCTAGGGTCGTAGAAGATGATTCTGTCATGTTTTTGGAGTATTTACCAAAAAGGTCGCTTCGTGCAGCTGGACGCGAATCATCTAGCCAATCTAACCATTGTTTGTGTGATCGTTGAATTTCTGTTAGGCTTTGGCAAGCTTGTGAAACAGCTAACTTAAATTATATTATGGGTTAAAACTCAAATATCCTGCGGAAAAAACATGAAGGACAAGAAGACTGAGCAGTATATAATAAATAAAAAGATGTGAATGTGATGTATACAGAGAATAAAAATTAATTAAAAAGAAAATACCTTACGAATAAAAATACCAATAAGACTTTTTGGCAGAGCAAATGGCTGCCCTGAACGTTCCGACTTTCGAGGATGATAAAATAACTCATCGCGGCGAACTAATACTTCCACAACGCTACGATGATTTTGCATCCTGACAAATCTTTGTCTAATTAGAGTGAACAAAAAAAATGGAAAATTTCGAACCCAAGAAAGAAAGAAATAATTTTACACGAAATTTTAAAAAGTATATTTCAATTATGTAAACTTACTGCGATAGGGGCAATTATTTAAATTTCTTTTGTCTTTAAGTCTTTGATAATATACAGAACCATTTTTCACACATGAGATCTCTAAATAAATAACTCAACGGAACAAAAAAAATAAGTTAAATGAGTTTATGCCAATGATGAAAGGACTGACTTGGTCATGAATTCCAATAAAAGATGAACTGAAATATCCTTTAATGGAGTCATTACTCTGTCAACCATTTCTGGAAAACTCAAATTAACAGAGTTTAAAAGGGAATGAACTAGTTTTGCAAGTTCATAATGTTCCTTAGGAGTGAACGGATTCTGCCGATGCGATGAGTCCAGAACTCGAATGAGTAGGTAGATGGCGAGCTATAATATAAAAATAAGAAGGAAAATTCAGAATTGAAAGCAAACATCATTAAGGGCATTAATTGCAAGAAATCCAAACTATTTCGAAGTTCATGAACTCATTACAGTTCAAAAAAACAGACCCGATAAGGAGTTACAGGTTCACCAGGAGAATTGTAGAAAATGAAACTAAATGCTTCATCTAAGGTAAGACTACAGTGAGCTGAATCCTCTGCCATTTCATCCAATCCTACAAAAAGCAAAGACAATAATTAGAATACTTCTTACATAATCACTGAACTTCTTCCACCGAAAAATATGCTTAACTACTAAGCATAACCATATACATGTTTACAGATAATATTATCTGCCTCAAAATATATGTAAATTAGCTACTGAATCAAACTTTGTTCACAATAAATTACTATAAATATATACAGCCGATTTTAAATCACTATTCTAGACACCATATATTACTACAGATGCACAAATGAAACTTTCTCGTTTATTAATTTTTTATGATTCATACAACTCAGCACTCATGATACTTAACAATAAAACTATCATAGTAAAAGCAACTTTCCCGCAGTACTTCATAAAGTCAAAGCTTTCACATATTACAATGAATAAAATGCTTTTGGCAAACTTAAATAGTTAGTACCCAGACACAAGAAATTTAACTTGCACACAAATTTTCACAACATACATCTAAGCCTTACATAACAGCACTATTGAGAAATGATGCAAAAAAAAATTTTTTTCATATCAACACTAACAAAAATCATACAATGCAGTAGAAAAAAAAGAAAATATAAAAACTAAATTATAAAGGAATATGATGCAAGATGAGCACTTTGTTCTCAACATGCAAGCTGGAAAATAAAAGTCATTCAATTCAGTTATTCATGCAAAATTTAAAAGGATTGGATATATGGAATTACTTCGATTACTAAGAATGGCAATGCAAACAGGCAAGAATGCTGGTATTAGAAGGCACATCAGAATTACTAAAACAAGGTGAGTAATAAGATGAAAAAGACTTCAACAGTTTACAGAACAAAAATAATGCATAACGGGAAATGAGCAAAACAAATACAATAAAAACAAACACTGAATACATGAAAATTCGAATAATGAATATAATAGTCAATTAATCTACATCCCATCAAATGAATGTGAATGCTTAAAACAGACGTTATATTCATAAAACAAAAACTTCACATGGTATAATGAATATAAGAAAATAAGCACATTCCAATAAGACTTCAGGCACTATTTGATTGTGTACCATGTACTGAAGCATACTTATTCAACTATGAACGAATGATTTGAGAGAACTGAGGGCTGCCAAATATGAGTGATATGAGCGAAAAAAATGACATGGAGATTCAAAAATAGCCACAGAAAAGGCAAATAGATTCAAAAATTATAAGCTAAAAATTGGCTAATTCATTCTAGCATCTTTTGTCACTAGAAGTTTCGAATGGTTTTATATTAGAAATATCAACACAGACGAGAAATGAAAATAAACTACCGCAAAAGAAATACAATAGTGATCTTTGTACGAAATTTCGAAGGTTATTGATCAATTTTCGAAGTTACATTATCTGGCACTTATTTTTAACTTTTTTATTCTTTCTGCAGCCACCATAAGATATATGGCCATGATTCTGAAAAAAATTATTATTTCAAGGAATATCACAGATCTTTTGAAGTTTAAACTTTATTATATTACGCATGCCTAAAAATGCAAAAAAAAATTCAACTAACATTTTTTGCATTCAAATTTAATCACTTTATGGATAAAATTTTACTAACCCACGTCCGTTAGGAAATAAAAAAATATAAAACTAATATATCCTACCATTTAATAAGTAAAAATTTAAAATGACACATTTCCCTAAATACTAAATCAATATTTATCACATAAATAAGGAAAAAGTTTAAATTAGACAAACTCCGAAAATTTTTGAAAATTCTCATAAGTAACCTTCCAGAACATTTTTTGAACTAGATTAAAGTCTATAAACCTTTATCCCCGCCCCCAGGCATGAAAAAGATAACTGTGATGTACAAGAGTGTGATTCAATGGCTGAAGTAAAACAATGTCTACACCAAATTTTGTCAATATGACGCTTAAGAAAAAACGTGTCCATTCAAGAAATCTATCGAAAAAAAAGCGTGAAGAATACTTACTATGTCGTTATCCTCATCACTAGGGAAACTTTTCACAATACGTACTAATTCATGAAATGCAGCATCTACATTTACGGGTGGATCTTTGGCAGATGTTTCTATATATGGAACTTTAAGTCTATCAGCTAGTTCTCGTCCTTGCTGCTCTGTAACTTTCCGCTGATTGACCAAATCAATCTGCAAATTACAAAAAATTCTAGAACTTTTGCCAATAATTTAACTATGAGAGGCGGTTGTTGCATCGCTCAACAATATTAAAGATTCAATTCAACAGAAAGCAAAACTAACTACTACCATATTACAGTAGTAAATAATGTGGTAAATTAATAGTTATACCTTAACGACAAATGTTATACCTCAACTTGAAAAATAACAATATTCCAAATAAGAAAAGGAGAGAAAAATAACAAGATTTATGGTCTTTATCAAAAACATTTGAAAATAAACAAAAAAAAACATTCAATATAACTTAGTTTCTCTGCATAATCAATAAAAGTTTAAAGAACTGATATGATTTACTTTATTTGCAACTAATAATATTGGGTACTCCGTTTTATCCTTCACGCGCAATACTTGTTCAAAAAGCTTTGGAGCTTCTTCAAAACTACGAACATCAGTTACTGAATACACCAACAAAAAACCACGACCATTGCGCATGTACTGTTCACGCATAGCCGAAAATTCTTCTTGACCAGCGGTGTCTAGCACTAAAAATTGATAATCACTTTAATTTAGCTAACATATTAATGTTTACGTTATAAGGGCATACATAAAGAAAAAAGTAAAGATTCATCAAATTGAAGGATATCAAAAATAGTTTATAATTAGTAACGGTATGTAATAATTAATGGTGAAACAAACATCTGCAAAAAATCATAATATACAAAGTAAATAGTAATTTGGAAAGACTACACAAAAACCATAAAGCTGCGATTAGTTTGAATGCAAAAGTAATGAATTTTTTTACTGCTTTCCCATTTCTCAAGATATAAAACACATATTACAAAGTAAAACTACACATTTTTAGAATGTAAAATCAAAATCTGACTTCAAAAATCGTCCACGATTTGACTAATACCAAAAATATTGTCAGACAATTTTAACTCTAAATTGAAAATTTGTGCTATCATTTCAAAAATTAGATTTTAGATGCAAGAGCTGACTTAGAACATGAATAAATAGGTAAAAAGAGTTTTCCCAGAACTTTATGCTATCTCCATCCTTTTCCTGAGCAAATTAAGAGAAATATTTCCTTACGAATATCTTGTAATTTGTGAAAAATATTTTCATAATTAAAGACTAACTTTCAAAAACGTTGCAGTAATTGCAAGAAAATAGACCTTTATAAATTTATATAGCAATTAAAAGAGTAAAAACATTCAATATACCCTATCTTATATACAGTCAAAAATAGATTCTCTAAATAAACAGAAATAATTTTTGATTGTTTTTTCATTAAAAAACTCATACTACCAGTAAACATAGCAAACTTCTAAAAGTTAGAAAATTGTAAGATCATAATTCAAACATGATGAACTTAATAATATGAATGTACTTACCATCCATAATAACCCACTGACCATCAACTTCGACATGGATAATATATTGGTCTTCTATAGTCGGATCGTAATAGTCAACGAACTGCTTCTGAATACTTAGTTTTCATTTTATAAGTGATTATCCTATTTAATATAAGACTTTATTATTGCAAAATTATGTAATAAACACATATTTTTTATCGTAGATATTTCAAATGCTTTTCTTTGTTAGAATTTGTGTCTCATGAAATATTATTTAATAAAAGAATTAATTAAAATGATCAAACCTGAAAAAATTGTATCGTTAATGAAGATTTTCCAACACCACCTTCACCAATAACTACTAATTTATAGGTTGGTAATTTAGAATCATCATCTGGCGGCCTCTTCGAAGTCGCCATTATTTAACAAATTCTCTGAAATGTGTACTCAGTGAATGAGAAACAAATAAATTACAAAAACAAATAATTGCAATATTTACTTTTTATTTTCAGAACAGCGTTTGCCTTATTTTTTAAAGGATAATTATCCGTTCTAATAGTCATTTAAGGCACAATTTAAATGGAAGGGAGTCATAAATTGCATTGCATATCCCACAAACAACACAATTTTTGACTGCAAAGCATTACATCTCCTTAAGGTTGTATAGAATTTGCTAATTTTTATTAAAGTTACATTTGAAAAAAATTGGAAGTTTTAGCTTTCCAAAGTTTTGATTCGCACTCTTACAGAAGGATTTGTTTCAGAATGACAAATATAATGCATACAGCAAGATTCACAATTAAGCTATCACTAAATTTGTCAATAAAATAACGATTAAAACCACAAAATGACGTCTACTTCTGAAACTCATAGCACTCCTTAACGATTCTTATACGCTAGTCTCTCAAATGCATAAATAAAACGAATAACCCAATTAATTCTCCAATGCAACTGATACGAGTTGAAATTACAACGGCATAGTAATAATCGTATTTTACGCGGCCCTTTGCGTGTTTAATGAGTGCAAACAAGTTTTGTAGGTATTTCTATATATAGTTCTCAGTTTGATGGAAGATTTTTTCTTCTTTCTTCAATAGCTATTACATTTTCATTTCTTCCAGAATAAATTTAAAAATACTTCAGAAATTTATCATTTTTAATTTCTAAATTAGCATTCGAAAATAGAACTATGCAAATGCAAACTATTCAAACGTTTATTTGTGGCTTAAAGCCTGAAGAATTAAATAAACACACAACAGTGCAGCTGAGATTAAATTCAATTAAAATCTGACAGACTTTCTTGCTTAATTCAAATACTGAATATTATCTGATGAATGTGATTAATCATTTGAACTAATTGGACGTTTTATTCTATATTATTTTCATTCTTATACTTATTTTTATTCAATCTTTGTATATTTGTAATTGTTTTGTTTTCACTAATTATTATATTTATTGATTATTCATTTTATAATTTATATGAAAATGTTTGAATATGTGCATCTAAAACATAATCGTAGCAAAAGAATGTTGAATTATATAGTTTTTGATCAAAAAGGCATTAAATGGGTTTCAAAAAGTGTGGACACGCTAAGTGCATTGTTGTTTATTCTGTAGCAGAACTTTAATTAAAAATAAAACTTGAAAAATTCTTTGAAAAAAATTTGTGAAGATGGATAAAAAATAATTTGAATGGACAAAATTCAGTAAGTGTTCCATCTGTTCCGTTCCAACTGCAAGTGAGGTTGAGGTTGAGCTTGAGGTTGAGGTTGAGGTTGCGGTTGAGGTTGCGGTTGAGGTGGAGGTGGAGACTGAGGTGGAGGTGGAGCAGATGGAAATATTGGCTGTTGGATATTTTGCCGATTTTGTAGTATGTCCTGTAAAAAAGATCCTAACTAGTCTTTTTTCAGCCTGATCCCTAGTAATCCAAGTTTGAAAATTTTTTAGCACTTTCTCTCTCCAGTAAAATGTAAGATATAACAAAATTTTACACACTATATTAATAACCACAGTAATTTTTTTCAATTTTTACTTTTATCATAAATGTTTAGCTCATTCTCCCGCCAAAAATTAAAAAAAAATCACTGAGAAGTTATTAATTATTTAGTTTAATGTTTAAACATATTAAATTTACATCAAATAATAGATAAACTTAAAGCTTGACCTGTTTCTTATCTGCACCAAAGGCTACTTCGTTCTGTATATCCGCCAGTGTCTAAAAATTTTTCAAAATTACATTTGAATTGGAAAGGCTGTGCTCTTTCATTTTTCATTATTGCGATGTGTGCAAGGTACTACAATGTGAAATCTAACGAATTTCAGTACTGCACAGGAACGCTTCATAAATTTTCAGTGCTTGATGAATATCCAATAAAAACAACGATTAACTTATGGCTAAACACTAGAATATAAGTACAAGTGAGCCAGAATGAATTAATCAGACTTTTATGTAAACCTGATAATTAGGATCGGTTGTTTTGACGAATACTTTTTGACCAGGCAAAATAGGTGCTGGAGCATTTGGATCTTTATTTAGACCAAATACCTGATCATTATTTAAACCTGCTAAAGTCTGAAATTATTTGTTTCAAGTAAAAGCTAAATGCTAATGGCAGTAGCATACATCCTTGATTTCAAGTATATTAATATAATTTCATCTTGTCGATACTGACTGATCGCTTAATAATTACTTGGTAATTCGGATCATATGTTTGAGCCATTATATTTTGTCCGGGTCGAATTGGTTGTTGGCCATCAGCATCTTTTTTTGGTAACTGATCCTTATTGGCATTAAAATTAACAGTCAGATTTGACATACAAAATTAATTCTATTATTTATTTAAAGGAATAATCTCTCTTTTGACTTACATACATTGCGAATTTTCATCTCCACTAGTCTATCAATTCAGTGGATGAAAAGTTCATTTTTAAATTGAAAATTTGCATAATTTACTTCAAATTGATGCATGCCTTTGACAAATTGAAAGCGATCTTCGGACATTTTTGGTTCTGGGGTTCCATTTCTTTCCAGTGGGGAAGTATTAGGTGACGATGGAACTTGTGGAGATGCTAAATTATATTTATATTATTTTGCATGCAAACGTTATCTGAGACAGAGGAGTTATTTTTAGGGCAGGAATGAACAAATTTATACAAATAATTTAGCATATAACGCATATTGTTGTGAACACTTAGATATAATAACATTTTGCATATTATAAAATTTAAGCTTGAAAACTTTTAGTCATTTTGGAAAATTAATATCAGAATTTATATTTATTTATTTATGACGGCGTTGAAAAAAATTAAGATCAGTTTGTTATAGTGATAATGAGCATTTGTTGTAATAGTGACCCGTGTGTTGCTCGACATTCTCGAATACGCAAATGAAAAATGTTATTATATCTTCTGCTTCTGCTTAGGATTTTTTCTATCAGCATTTTTCGCTCCTATCGTTTAATTTTTTAGCATTTTATTTTTGCTTATTGTAAGGATTGGATTGTGATTTTCTCAGTGCTCACAACAGTATGCATTGTATCTTGCAGTCAGAATTCACAGTTTTCTGTTTAGCTTTTGAATTTTAAGAAAGAAAAAAAGTGAATTAATCGTATAACCTATCCTTTTGTCTTGTCTTACTATTATAGTGCGCTGAAAAAGTAAACATTTTATGAAGTTAATTTTCAGTTTCAAACACTCATCCAAAGTTAGATGTTTGTTTCTCAGTGGTTTATTTGTATACTTTTTCCCGCTATTTTTTATAATTCAGGTTAGAGAAAATAGAAAACTTAAACAATTGATCAAAAAGGGATGATTTTTTCTCTTTTTAAGATTCAAACAAGTAATATTCAGTACAAAAAAAAAATAAGGCGACAAACTTTTTTCGCGCATGCAAATAACATCTGTAATGTAAATATGAAAGAGCTGAGAAATATCACATCAGTGATTGAAATAGTGACATGCTGGAAATTCAAAAAATACTTTTATTTGCTCTAATTAATGTGCATTAAGTTTTGTATAATTATTGTTATATTTGAATTAAATTGCAGGAATCATTTTTGTGATTTAAAAAAAATATTAAACAAAGTAAGCAATCGGAGAATAAAAATTAATAATAGCTCTTTTGTAATCAATTTGATCATATTATTGCTTACTTGCTAGCATATAAAACACACAAATACACTTAGTATTTCAATATAGCAAGCAAATTGTCTTGCAATTAACTGATTAGACTATAAATGAAGACTTAAGAATTTAAACTTACGATAATATTTTCATTGTAATACGAAATGCGATCCATCATTGTTTGACCGGATAATCTCAAAATTGTGCTAGAAATGATTTGTCATAATGTTTTCATTGCATATTTAACAATCTTTGAAATTAAGTCAGAAATTATTTTCATAAAATTTCAATTCTTGAGGAGAGAACAAAAACAATACAAAGTAAGTAAAAATGTGCTTTTCAAAATATTTCAATTCAATTTACTACAAAAAAATTGTTATAATTTAAATATTTAATTCAAGTGATCGTTTTGGAGTAGTACGTCAAATCTACACGTGCTAGTCTTATCTTCACGACTCTCATAAGCATTCTAAAAATATTCCATGCGCATCACCTCGTTGCTAAGCACTTTCGACCTTCCAATTCATTTATTTGAATTGTAGATATAATTTTAATGCTTGCAATTCCATTTCCCTATTTTATGATTGAAAAATGTTAAACTCTAATTAAGCTTAACTTGACAAAAAGCGAGTTCTTGCGTGGATGAATGATTTTATCCATGGCAAATAATATACAAATGAGTACAGAACAGCATAAAGTATTTCTGAGATATCTTGCAAATATTCATAAATTCGATGATTGTTTGCTTTGTGTTACGTACAATATCTGTCTTGACTATACATAGCAGTAAGTATTTTTCAGAACTGTAGCATGTTATTACAGTTTTTTCCAATTTCATAATGAAAACAAAGCATGCATGCAAATTTAGATAAGAATAATCAAATACAAAACAAAAATTCATTGAAATAGCATTAACTTCGAGGCATTGATTGAATTAAATGAATAATAATAATAATTGCTAATTTTTTAAGATAGTAAATATTCATCAGTGTTATTTTTAGTCGTATGGTATGGTATTTGTTGTGCAAATTAGTACCAAAGGACTATTTTGGTGAACAAAACATTTTATAAATAATCAGTAGCATATAACATGAGATAAGGTGAAACCAGCAGTGACTTGACTGGCTATTTCCATCTCTCCGATTGTTGCATTGCATGTATCTTAGATTCAAAAGCAGTTAAGATTTGCCATCGATTTAGAGGAGTTTGTGATTGCTTTTCTTCGTGATGATCGCGTGAATCACATCAATATGACTTTTTAGCAGTATGTATAGTCATATGCAAAATCAAATCCTTCCTTGACATATATCTTCCAGAACAGAATTCACACTGTAACGGTCTTCCACGCCTCTGTAAGTGACCAGATGCCTTCCCTTTCAAATCTTCTTTAATAATAGAAGGTCGAGAACGATTTCGACTGATATTAGATGAATTTTTATGCGTCAGATATTCACTTTCTGCTTCTTTTACACTAATACTAATTCTCGGAGATCCTTCACACTTATCATTCATTTCATGCGAATTTTCATCACTTTTATTTTGCAAACTGCCTGATATTTCAACAGGAGCATTTGCACTGCTGGAAACTTTAAGGGATAACTTTTCATTCTCGTTTTTCTCGAAAAGATTTGTGTCGTTGAGAGTTGTAAAATTGTTACTACTGGTTTTCAGAATGAATTTTGTGCCTGTAAAGTTCATACGTTTTACACGTACTTTTGGCATAGAGAAATTAAAGCATTCTGTTTGCTGTGGAAATCTTTTTCTGTTACAACTAGTCTTGTGACGGGAATTTGTTTTTGGAGGCGAGTTTATACCATTTGCCATCTGTAACAGACGTCATAAGTTAATAATTCACACTATTACTTGAATTTTATACTGAATAAATGTTGAATTTTATACTGAGCAGATGTGTAATCTTCTGAATTTTATCTTTATGCTTCAAATTTTTATAGCATTGATAGGCAGTTGAAATGTGTAATCAAACTTACGTCAAACATTTCAAACAGAAGCAATAATCCAATAGATACGCACCATCTCGGTGATATTCTTGTGTTCATCTGAAGTAAGCAAAAGACTGATATGGCAGAAGATCAGTGTTAGATTTTTGACTTGCTAAGATAATTTTTTTTCTTAATAAAATTATAATTCAAAATATGTTGAATGTAAAACGAATTCATTTCTAATTCTCAATAAATATATTATCTTATGAAGAATTTTCCACTTTTCAATGAGTTTTATACCAAATCATCACAAATACCAATTCCTTTTACTTTTTATTTATCAGTAAACAAGACTTGATCAAAAGTTTTGTGATAAAAAATGCTTATAAGATAAAAATGATTGTGCGAAGTTTGTTAGCTAGAAATAGCTACGACAGTATTTGCAGACGAAACAAAAATTGTTGTAAAATGAAGTTTTTGTGCGAAACAATCATAAACTTTAATGTGACAAACTATGTGGCAATATTTAGAAGCGGTTTTTGATTTTTATTCAGAATCAGATGAATTAATCTGATTATTACTGAAAGTATTATTTGTATAAATCATTGGTATGCAGTAGAAAAAGTATTGACATGCATTATTCATTGAGATTATGTTTTGATTTGATTTGATTTGATTAATTGTGAAAATTTAAAAAAGCAATGGCAATTATTTTCCAAAAATGACTGAAATAATCAAACTGTTATATCTGATGCAAACTGCTTGATATCTTGTGCACATACTCTTAAAAATTAGTACATAAACTTCTGAATGTTAAAAAAGACTTTTACTCTCATATTTGTATTTTTATCATTTTTTTTAGAAACTATTCAAAATTGAATAATTGTCAAATTTTAGTATTAAAATAATACAACAATCTGTTTATCCCATTTTTAGCTAACATGTCAAAGCGTATTGCTTCTCAAAAAAATTCAAAATTTCTTTTTCAGCCAAATTTTGAAATAATTTTTAACATTATATCACTATTATATAACAAGATGGATAAATTTTATAAAAATTCACTACCCAAAGACTTGTGCTATCTGTGCTTTTATAATTTCAACTTATAATTATGAGTGAATTTCTGAAGGCAAGCTGGGAAAATAGCTTTGTGATTGCGTTGGTGGAAGCTTAACTGTCTAAAAATATCAGAAGATTGCAAACATATTCAACGGATGTGATATCGTTTCTCATCATTCCAAATATGTAATCACTTACAATTATCTCTCTATAAGTGATCTTTTTTTTAAATTTCATTATTTATTCAAATTTCCACGTTCGTTAAGTTTCAAAGTCTTGAAAAGATGAATTATTTGAAAGAAAAGCAACAAGTTTGAAATTTGTAAGTTTGCTTCAGATTTCCGCGTTGTTTTTTTCTTGTATTAGCCATGAAAGAAGGTTTATGCTGGATCAAATGTTCGGTAAAGTGATGATTTTTGATTTGTTTTTTCTTGCACAAAAGAAATTTTTACTTCGACTGAAAATCACACATCCTCAACTCAGTTTCTTTGTCTACAGAATACACGTATATGTTGTTTGTAAGCAGTCTGAAGACAATTTGGGAGGTAATGCTTGTAGTGGTCTTGCTTTCATACTAAGCCTAAGTCATAAATTTGATTTCAGACAAGTTTTTTTGTTTGTTGGATAAATCAAGAGATTCAAATTGGCAAGTAAAGCTTTCTTCCCTTGTAAGAATAATAAAGAGATCGAGGAGATTTGTTTTCACTGCTTCATTTATCCTTTTTGGAGCAGACAAATTAAGTAAGGGGTTGTGATTCTTTCGACTTCATTTCATATGCCATCTGCAAAAACAAAACATTAATTTTTTATGCTATTAATATAATTATGACTACACTTTAGCAAATATTATTTTGCTTGATAAATTCTTTACGCTTACTGTGAGCAACGATGAGAAATAACATCGTTAGTTTACAATGAAAAATAACTTTTTTATTTTTTTTGAATGATATCAACTCTCACTTTCAAACTTATCATAATTTTTCTGAATGTATTCTGAAGCTCAGAATCTTTTTCATCAGGAAATCAAAAAATGTACAAAAAAGTGACCCTCTTTCTCAAAAAAATTAACTACGAAATTCATTTTTTCAAAATATGGTACTGTATTTGACCTTTCAACTTTACACAATACATGAAATTCGTATCAAAATTCATAAAAGTGTTCAAGCAATAACAACAATAAATGTTCTTAAAAACTTATTATTTTAATATTTACTCAAGTACTCTTGAATTCCAACTTTATTCATTAAACACAAATTGCTATTGCTCTATTAGTTTTAAAGGAATAACTTTTACGCCAAAAACCATCACATCACATTAAATTGAAAGTCATTTTACTCAAACATCTGAAAATAACTGAAAAAGACGTAATTGAATAAAATACAATATCACAGTGTCATCACCAAATGTAAATAAAAGCTGACTGATAGAAATTTAGAATTAAAAGCATTTTAGAATAAATTTTCTCGCCACTTACTTTTTTCTGTTAATTATTAGGCGAGAATTTTTATTCGAATAATCCCACCAAATTAGTAGCATTCTGAGCAGACGTCATTCTCACTTAAATGATATCTAATTAGTAGCAGTAAAATTCGATCTTTTTCTTGAAAAAATTTTTATGACATTGAAAGAATTTTGTCAGCAAAGCACTGTCAGATATCATATAAGTGCCAGTAGCAATCATTGTTTTCGCCATTTCTAAAAAATGAAACTTAACTAATTGATATGGAATTTTTGAACTGATAACGAGTTGTTAAACGTGCAAAATCTTGCTAGTAGGTCATGCACATTGCAAAATATACACTTCACATTCTACTGTGAATTATAGTAATAAAAAATTATATTATAAGGAAAAAATTGCATGCTTGTATGCATTAATGTATTCACAAACAAGAAGGATTTCTGATCTTTAATTCAGAATTGAAGGAAGAATCTGATTCTGATTGCTGTCGAAGGTATTATTTTTTTGCGCATTGTTATACAACAAAAGAGTTATATTACTGATATATAACTGTTCGATTTTGGACTTGCAAAGAAGTGAATCTGTTGGGCAATAATTTTGCAATCCGACTAATATAATCATACATTGGCTATTTTATTGCGTTTTATTCCATGGCTCAGTGCTGTCTAAGTACTCTCTGAGTACTGTCTATTTCAGATGATAAGTAATTGTGCTTTATACTGAGCAGTAGATCAAGTGTGTGAATGCTAACCACAGAGAGGTCAACCGTATGCATGCTTAAATTTTAAAGATTAAAGCATTAACTCTAGAAAATTTGCAACCTTCAAACAAATACAACACTAACTGCAATTTATCAGATTAGTTGTGACAATGAAAATAATTGCATTTAAATCAGTCAGTTGCATTAATTTTGTAAAGTTAAAAAATGCTTTTCATTACGAATTACCAAGTTTAGATTCAATACGTCAATTACAAGATGCTTTCTGAAAGGTCGAAGATGACTGCTTGTAATACAAAAAAATTAACAACTATAATTACAGTTGTTCATAATTAAAGTGATCCAAAAAACTATTCAGGCATTATACAAAGTTTTTTTTTGCATTTTTCTGGAAATGAACTAACTCATAAAATTTAAAATATTGTAATGATTAGAGAGGAAAGTTGTCCTGCTGTAATAGCTAATCAAAAAATATGCACAGCTGGCCGCTATCTAACAATAATTACAGTAGTACTGTATTTGACCTTCCAACTCATATAATTCATATATCCTTCACACAAGATATAAAATGCCTACTGGAATTCATAAAAATGTAAAAGCAATAACAAGAATAAATGCATGATATCCTTAATAAGCCTATTATTTTAATATATATGAGAGTCAGAGTCATGCTTGCTCTTTGCAATTTGAATATTATTCAACAAATATTTTTCTTTGCTACAGATACAATTTTGAAAAAAAATCAAACACTGAATGCAAATTTAGTCTAAACAATTGACTTTATCAATATCATTTATCAATTAGTTGCAAAATTTCTCAAAATTGTTAAAAATTTATCGAAAAAATAAAGTGTGACAAAAAATGCAAGACTTCTATCCGCTAAATTGAAAAAGTAATATTCTAGGACATTAATTAATATTCTAGGGACTAAGAGAATAGGAACTAACACAATAGGAACTAGTCTAGGAACTATTTTCTAGGAGTAATATTCTAGGAGCTATCATAATTTCAATCTCAAAAAAACTACTAGTATAACGACCTAATCTATCTTTATTATTGACTTTATATATAAGTTAGCAACAAAGACAGGTCGGGTCATTATCACGAGCCAGATGCAATTTGCAATTTAAGGTTTATATGTCTCATTTGCCCGCCTTTCCTCATATTCATTTATTCATTAGCATTCTGAACTAAGAAGAGGTTTAGCTCATTGTTTATTAGTACACTTTGACCATTATAACCTTCATTGTTGGTAGCATAAATATTGTAGGAATTGGTGATTTTTTCATTACTGTTTCCAATCAGTGTAAGTAAAATATTTACTTAACTAATCTGTAAATTTGTAGAGAGATATTTCAATTGAACGTTTTGCTAACAAAACTATCAATAATAATGATTCAAACAGTGCTATTTCTGTTTAAGTATTACTTCTGATTTTATATTACTGAAGCCGAATTATATGTATGAACTGTATTTTACAGAGCATAAATTATATATAATATAGCATGAATTGTATTGGATAGATTATCACGCAACAATATCGTTGATCGGCTCAACAGGCACACAACTATGGCAAATAAGACCGATAGTTACAGAATTGGCTGGGCAATATACTGCTGTGGTTTCATTATTCTTAATTTGGTAATAAAATAAGCTAATATTGCTTGGAAACAGCAAGTATTTCCTGATAACTCTCAAGAATTGACGGTTGTGTACTGAATTATATTCTTAAAATTATTGTTTTCTTAGTATTCTATCGCTAAGTTATATAAGTTTGAATTTTTAAATTGTTATTTCAACTCTTAAGTTTTTTCAGGTTATATCTGCAAGTTCTCTCGAAATTATCAAGTATAATTTTCATTCCGAGAATGGTATATTTTTAATTCATCATTAAAGTTACACAAAACATCTAAAATGTCACAAAAATATGTCTATGATGCATTCTTACGGCCCTTCTCAAAATATGCAAATTTTTACTTTTCGTACAAAAATTTTAATTCAAAAATTGCTTTAGATGAATCCGTTAATGTTTGTCTCAGAAAAGCTATGGATGTGATAAGCAATCAAACATGCTTAGTGTTCGAACGTAGCAGTAACAATCTGCATACAAATACAATTAATTTCATGCAGTCATCGTAAGTTTAATATTTACACTTATTGAAACTCTTAAAAATGAGAGTTGTGGATGCTTTGATGGCATGCACATAGCAAATGTTACTTATTGGTGTAATAAATAAAGGTAATCAAAATTTGAATTACTTTACTCACGACATATCATCACTCACTATAGTATATTGCAATAAAACTAAAGGAGATAATTCCCTCCAATTTTTTAAATTCTTTTGAATTTGGAAAAAATAAAATCTATTATTTCTGGTCATTCCATTACGACTGTGCATTGAATTTGTTGTAATTTCTATAATTGCATAAGTTAGATTATAAGCACTTTCTGAGCTATATTGCCACAACAAACTTAATGTTTGGCTAATTGATTTTATTTTCTGCTTGAATAATCTCAAAAGTGCATATTAATATTCACAATTAAATTAAATATTAGCGGATATTAATGTGTTTATAATACAAAGTGGAGTGAAGCAGATTTCTTACTGTACAAGTGGTTATCCCATTTGCTTTCGCTTATTTAACAAATTTTATATTGATAAAAATAATCTATTTCTGGTAATTACGTTTATTCTTAGCATCAAGCACTTTTCATTCATACAAATCAAAAATTATGAAAGTTCAATTTCACTTATTTTGTAAATAACATCACTGAATGCAATTTTTCTAACTTTTGGCTTTAGAAATTGAATCCAAAAGAAATTTTTAAGTATTAGTCTAATTATTTATTTTATAATAAATACAATGCTTTATTTCAGGTCATGTCAATGGCAAAAATCAAATCGTACAATGCATTTAAATGAAAATTGCTTAAATGTAAGTTCATAAGTTCGGTCATATACGTAATCTGAAGACTAATTGAGTGGTAATACTCAATCTAAAATGCATATTTTTTCTATTTCAATGAATTTTTTTGCATTATTTCAAACGAAAAGTTATTTCAAAAAGGAATTTATTTTTCTAAAATTTTTTTCAAATACGAAAATTCATCTATGAATAGTTTATTTATGGCCAAAAACAAACTGCTCCATACTTATTTTTATTTTGAAAAAAAGTATTTTGTTTATGTAATACTTTTATTAGATGAATTATTTGAATTCAATTTTTACTGACGCGAAAATTGTAATTTTGAGGAGCTGTCATCATCAGCACTACTATCTTCCGATGTCTGTCTCGCAGTATTGTCGCATGCGCTATCTGTCGCAACCCTATCATTACCTATGCGCTCTCACGTGACTCGTCTAATAAATACAATGTACAATTGCACAGGTACACTAAATAACTTGTAATTAATTATGATTATTATATACTGATTTTTGACCTTTGACATCATTACATTAACAATAGTAATTATCTAATCATCCAGAAAGAGCTACCTAGTTATGGCTGTTTCATGGGATACACACACACATGTTCAGTTAATATACACCAAAATTAGTATATCCGGTAATGGCCACAATATCCTTGACCTTTTGCTTCTTCTAAATGAGTATTAGATCAAAAGGATTTAACGTGTTTGTTTATTATTTTATTTTGCACTCAAAAATACTACTTGTATTAATCTATTACAGGCATATAATAACTCAAAAATTATTATAAATATATATTAATTTTAACTTGCTAATTGCTCAATTTTGACTAAAAAACCGATTCTTGCAAATGAAAATGTAAGAGCAATTCTAAAATTTTGAACTTATTAGTTGTAATTAAGTTTGATTTATTGATGCATTTGAAAGCGCATAAAATATTACATTCAAAAAAAGCTTCAAAAGACGAAGTGAATAAATAAATTACAATATGGCCACCTGCTAGATGTAAAATAAGTCTGACCTTTTCTACTGTCCATTGCTAACAATATAGGTGCAACATTTAATTAGTTTGGCATGAGTCTCAGATCTTTTGCAATATTTCCAGTAGAGCTCTTTCAGTCAATATTCAAATATTTTGCTTAAAATTATGTTAAAATTCATTTCAAATATTTGATATATATATACATGAAGTTTAGTCTGCAAAAATTGTGGCAAATTTTTTGAATTTAAAAAAATATTCAATATATACAACAATGTTAATAATATTAGATGCGATTATTTTGCCATAATTTAAATGATAACAGAAAATGAATCATTGTGAGTATCTAATTTTCATGACATAAAAAGTTAAGACAATCAACTTCATGTTATCAGTCGATAGTCTTGATTAATGACTAAATACGTGTAACAACTGTGCTTTGCATTAGCTATCAGAATTATGTTTTATCATGATAAGAACTATTTTGGAATCAAATTAATTCAGTCTGACGTTTTTGCCTGTAAAAGTAATCTAATTTTTGACTTGATTTGTGCATTATTTGATTTGATTACCTGAAGAGCTGGAAATTATTCAACAAATTGACAGCAATGTAAACATGTTGTAAATAGTAGGAAATGCATAATTTAAAGATTGCAAAGCCAAAATTTACAAAATTAATCCATAAATTGTGGTAAATTTTGATATAATTAACAAAGTTGAGTGGGATGGACCATCGGAATAAATTAGCAACTGAATATTTCAGCCAAATATTTGATTTGATTTGATTTGATTTGAGAATGGACTCGAAAAGAGGAAGGAAGAAGTAAAAAGCTTTTCAGTTTTGAAGTAATTTGTTTTAATCAACCACAATTGCTTATTATTATATTGCTCACTCAAGGATAGATTTGAGTAGAAGTAAAGCCACTGGACAGGGAACAAGAAGTAGTCACAAGTCATCATTATTCTCATGCTTCTTAGTGAGTGTGAAAATCCAAGGGTTAAAGCTCACATTTTACATTACTGGCCTGACATAGTTGCTCAAAATCTGGCCTTGCATCGCAGACCCTATTAGTTATCAATTTAAAATTGAAAATAAAAAAACCTTACCCTTAATAACTCATTTATTATTCAGAAATATATACTTGTCGAAATACAACTCTCTGATCTGATATCTGTACTTTCAATCTTTAAGCTTGCTTTATGCCTTATTTTTAAAATTATGTAGTTGAACTTCTGCTACAATAGACCATACTCGATGTAATGCCAGAGAGAATTTCCATATCTCATAATTCAATGTATGAATTTCAGTTCAAATAGTGAAAGAAGTTTGAATATTTGACTTGATTTATGAATTCCAAATTACATGAGTTGGAACTGCGTGTAATTCTCACGGGGGATTTGCTTTCATACTTCAATACCGTTCAGTTCATAAAATATGCACGCATATTGTGCACAAATTAGTACGAATTATGCATAGAATACGTGAAATTAGATGAATAATAATTAGAAAACATAAGCTTTTCTTTACTCTCTGAAAGATAAAGCGAAAATTATTTTGCATTTAATTCGACTTTGCTATCATAAATAACTGAGGTCCGTTCAGCAACTTTTTTTTGTTAGGAATTTGACTAATATAAAATTATCTCATAAAATAATATCTAGCACATTTTTCAGATCGCTGTGATATTGAATGTAAAAATGGTGGGACAGTTGTTGAGAGCAATTGCAATTGTAAATGCATTTATGGTTTTGATGGAAAAAACTGTGAGCAACTTTCTCGAAGAAAATTCTTTACTGATGCATCATGTGGAGTGTATGAGAAGGAGCACGGATTAATATCACTGAGGTCAAATATTCTGCATACTTTTTTATTTTTAAGATACTTTATGAATTATTACTACCTCTCAGAAAGCATATTTTTCAAAAAGACTTCATGCTCTAGAATCTTTTTAAAAAATTTTTCAGATGAAATAAACATTTTAGGGCATAAAATCAAGTTGAATTACAGTTAAAAAGTTTTACAGTATTACTGTAAGGAAATTATTGATAATGCAAAGTTTTGAGATAACTTTAATGCTTAAAAATATATTAACAAAATAAATGTATAGAATATAATAAGCAGTGAGAAAGCAATAGTATTATACAAAACATTGTACATTGTTCACTTTTGTATGGGAAAATTTTGTGCTAAAATAATTACAACGAAATTGCTTATATAAATGCTATACTATGTAAAAAGGAATGTAGAAAAATTGGTAAAGTTGTAATTCAAATTTCAATACAAACATCATATAGAAGATTTGTTTTGCATGCATCCATTCTGTAATCAAAAAATTTCTACTTTGACCTTACTGTACTTTACTGTTTGTTTTTTTGAAGCAAAATTTTTTCTATTAGAAATTTAGATGAAGAAAAACAGATTAATTGTTCGTATTTTAGCACTTATCCTAGAAGCCAAACAAATGCAATATTCTGTCAGTGGTTGATCAAAAGCCAATCTGGAAAAACAATCGAATTTTATGTGAAAGATTTGGATTTGGATGGTGAAAATATGCCACCCAATACACCGTGCAATGATTTTTTCTATATTTGGGGTGCTAAAAGTATCTTAAATCCGTAAGCTTTTCAAGCACTGAGAAGTTTGTATGGAAAATTGAATTAATTAATAACAAATACTTTTTTATTCAATTTTTTTGAAAACATTAATGAAATTTAGCTAATAACAATCAATAGCTATTTCAGAATTTCGTGCAATAAAAGTGCTGAAGAAAATTTGATCGGAATACGTTTTGAAAGTGATTCTGATTGGTTATTGATCGAATTGCGTACAAATCCATGGTCTGATCAGCCTCATCGTGGTCCTCAGATTAAATATCGTCAAATTGATGCTCCTTACCAGAGATGTCTGTTTTTGTAACTTTTATAATTGAAATTTCGTACAAAATTTCTTCAGATCTGATTCACAACAATTGCTAAATTTAAATGTTGTTTATATTATCTAACATAATGAAGTATAATAATTAATTAAAAAGATCAGTCTTCCTCTTATTTTGATACAAATCACTTCTAAAAATAACAAAGACTATTAATGTCAGTCGCCGTTATTTGCGAATTTTTAAGATTTTTATAAGTATTTAAATTAAATCTTAAAAATGACTGCTTATGTATTTTTCGGATTTGCATATCAGCTTATAAATTTCAGCTCTGCGTGCTTTTATCTCCGAAGCAATAGCTCCTGTTGATTCGAGTGGTG
>UYYF01000263.1:0-23749 GCA_900618365.1 Thelazia callipaeda
CATTCGCTGATTATTATTATATTTTTAACCTTATAAATTATTAAAAATTACTTACCTGCCAAAATATGCTAACAACTTAATTAAAATTTAATTGTTCAATAGAATTAATTAAGAACTTTCAAAGTTTTTAAACTTTTTACCGCATTGTTAAGGTATGGATAACAAAAACATGAGGTAATTGTCAGTATGAGTAGCTGCCACATGCTGAAATGCCAAAAGTTGAATTTTCTTTCGAGAAGACTTGAAGCTTTATTGCAAATTCGAATAACAAATCCCAAATTAAAACTAGTTTTTGCGCTAAAAATACTTGTAAAATTAAAACTGTTCATCCGATATAAACGACTAATATTGCAATAAAAACAAATTTTGGTCCATAAAAAAAATCAAATCACAAAATTATGAAAAAAAAACATAAAAACAATTATAAAACACTGCAAGTTATTTTGTTAGTTTTAATAATTATTAAATAGTTTTGAGATAAATTTTATATTTCCTTTATTTTCTGTATATCACTTAATGTGGTATGAGCAAAAGCTTTGAACTTGAGATAAAGTTAAATAAAAGTAAGTCAATAAAGATTAATTATTATAATTTAGCCAAATTTGTGACTATATAACGAGTGTTAATATATAAGTTATCATGAATCTTTGACAAATAAAAGATAGCTTTATTTATTACTGTTTGATTTGAATTAGTTGTTATTTTTAATTTGCTACTATGTTATTAAAAAGCAGTAATTAATTCATAAAAATTCATTTGTGATTTTTTTTAAAATATAAAAACTAATGAAGTTTTCATGAGGTTATAATTTTTTTTATTTTTTGTTTTTTTCAAAATTGCATTAAATTTTTATTTGCTCAAAAATTGATTACTGAAATTACGCTCAGTTATTTTTACTTTTAATTGCTATACAAACAATTTCAAAAAGTAATTAATAAATTTTGAGCAAACTAAAACTCATAAAAATAGAATAAATTATGTATTATTTTACAAACAGTACTGAATTTATTTCTTCGCAGAAATAAAACTTTGTAATAAGTTGTAAAATAACAACAAATACTTTACAACAACAATTGTATTATGACATCATGTCTAGCAATCATTAAAAAAATACTACAAGAGACTGTTGACCCTTCGGAAATCTATCAGAATTTTATACTCTTTTCTGCAAAGTCTCTGCCATTTGCTTGAAAAAAATTTGAATCAGCACTTGAAATCACATTTGTTTATGATTGTTTATAAAATACGTGATCAGATATTTTTTTTGTTGGCATTAAAAATTGTAAAAAAAATGCAAATTTTCATGATTTAATATCTTGCAAGATTCCTTCTGCCACATTTTTAAAATTAGCATACATTTTTATTTGTTTATTAATTATTAATTATTATTGCAGAAATAATTTATTAAAAGTAATTTGAAAAAATGCTTTAAATACAAAAAAACAAAAAAAAAATCAAAAATTTCTAAAAATTTGACAGCATTGATTATTGAGTATATTCAAATAAACAATTCATACTATTTTTACATTTGAGCACATTTTTATTTTTTCTATGAATATTATTTTTTGATACTTTTGATCTAACTTTTCACTACTATCGAAAAATAAAAATAGCTAAATTTTATGATAGTTTAAGTTTGCAAAGTATGCACTGATCAAAGTGATATCATTTCATAAAAATACAAAAAGTGAACAGAATATTAACATAAATACAAAAACTTCTAAAGCGATACATTATTATAATAAAATAACAATTTTGAATAGTTCGCAACAAATATTTACTAGAATAAAAATTGCAAAACAAAAAAAAATTTGAAAAATTGGAAGACTTAAAGTTTTGTATTACTTTGGCTTAAAATAGCTAATCTAAGCATTATAAGAACACAACTTTTAATGCTTGCAAGAATTTTTTCAAAACTTTTCTAGAAAAGTTATAAATATTTTTATCATTCATCGAAATATTACAAATTCAAGACGATTACAAATCATATTCATTTGATCTGTGGTATGGATTTCATCTAAAATTGTTTATTATTTGAAAAAAAAACTCGTTTTGCAAAATTGAATCTAATTTATGCTTAACAATCACGCTTTATTTTTAAATATGATTATTGATATCCAATAAATTTTTGGAAAGGAAATAAATTTGAAAATTTACTCATCTATCTTGCCATTTAATTGTTTATTTATCATTGAATATTCAACTTTACTCTTCTTTGAAGTCATTTTGAATAATCAGTGCTTATTATCAATCACTGCAACTTTGTCAGTTCATAATCATAATCATAATCATAATCATTTGTAGCTATGATATGATTATTTCAAAAAGATTACTCTTTGGATTGACAGTTTTGCTCAGACTTTTTATAGCTTTTATAGCTGTCATTACTTATTACGACAAGATTTGATCATAAATATAATTTTTTGCATTAACATTCAAGTGTAAGCCAAAAAATGAAATGAAGTCATTAATAAATCACGAACAATGACGTGATATTAATTTATTTATGTATAGATATATAAACTGTTATGATGTCATGCACGTTGAAATGTTTTTCAAGCTATGGAAATAATCAAAAGTTTTATATCACAATGCATAATCACATCAAGTTAATCAAAATGCATAAATTAATTCTTAGATCACAAAATTCCAAAATATAATCTCAATTTGAAAAAAAATTGTTGACAGAGTAGAACTTTTTAAACATGTAAGGCTTGTGATTCACGGTGACGTGATCTCCGACGCAGCTGATATGCTTACGTGCTTTGCTGGCATATGATATTTGGAAATTAATAATGCATTTGTGTCTCACGTTTACTGATTACTTTAATGTTGCTCTCATCACTGGCTGATAGTCCATCAATTTCTTGTAAGTTTATAAATCTCTCTGGGCACTATAAAATATGCAAATAAATATAATAATCAATTTTTTTTGCATAAAAATATCATTTGAAAAAATATAACCAAAAAATAAAATATTTTTTTGGCTCAAAAAAAGAGATTGTTCAAAGTTACTTTATAACAAAATATTTATTAACTCCATTAATTTAGAGTTTTTAATAATTATTATTTGACTTTAATAAAAAGTTAATAGTTTTACCTTCAGTATTTGTCCTTCAATGGCAACCGAATGACTAGTTAGAATAACAAATAGTACTGTGATAAAAATTTGCATAATTTTAAAAGCAGACACAATATTTGAAAAGACTGAAAAAAACTATTTTAGTACCAAGCAGACATTTTAAAAAATTAAGATTTTTATCATTTAAATTTATTAAAAATCAATTTCGCGCGTTTATATTATAATTATTTTTACTTGCATCAAAAAATTTGACACTAATACAGAAATACTTTTCTACTTTAAGCTTATTATTAATTTACTTTACACCTACATTGCCATTATTTTCATGATTTTCGCATTTATTGCTATGCTATCTGTTTAACTAATTAATTTATCAATCATCAAATAACAATAACTTATAAATAGCTTCTAAATACTATCTGCCTAGTCAATCATGCAAATTGAATATCACCATTTTAAAGCAAAACTTGAATATTTTACTAGTACCTTACTTGTAATTACAATCAATTGATATTTTTTGAGTTCTTATGTATTACTTGTATATAATAAATTATAATATTAAATTTTTGAAATAAAAATTATGTTATCAAAGACGCTAATTTATGATGAAGCAGAAAAATCAGCAGTAAAAATTAGTGATAAGATTGGTGTTAGGCATGAAGTGATAATTAATTCGCATTTTATAATTAATAATTAAGTTACTGAAAAAGTGTTCAAATTTGTCTGATCAAATATGAGTATTTGTTCAATAATTTGAAAACCAGTGAACAAAAGATCATTTCTGAAATAAAGCAAAACAATGCAACAAAAAATGGTACAATATTAGTAATGATCGCTTTTAGTTATCAAAACTGATCATAAATACTGTTACTGTATTACAATTATCTTTTCCATTTTATGAGTCATTATTTTTAATTTCTGTCAAAAATGCGGTTGTTTTGCATATTGTTTCGAGCAGTATATTATGATATCAATTATTCTGATATTGATTCATGAAATGGAATACTTATCATAAGTCTGGGAAAAAGTATTCAAATAAAACAATATCGATTTGACTGAACAAATTGGCAATAAAAAATGAATTAAACATAATTTTTTGTCCATTTCTGCATACAAGCTTATCCAGCAAGCTTACACAATGGTCAAACGAATTACCAATAAAAAGACTTAATCAAAGAATAGATCATTTTAATTAGTATTTATCACTAGAGTGATTAAACAAGAATTACTTTAGAATCTAGCATATTTAGTCTTGTAGTAAGTGTAGATTAAACATCTGTTATGCATCAATGTAAGCTGTTAAGCATTAATATCTATGGATATTACTTGTTATGGCTAATTATAACTTACTACGAGATGAATACATAAACTTCACTAGCAGTAAATTAGAACACAATCAGACGTATATTAAAGCGACAGATAGAAGGAAAACATACTTTTAATTTATTATGAAAACTCCCGTATTAAAAATATATTAATTCTTTTTAAATCAATATTTCAAATACCACAATGATTATATAAGTAATATAAAAAATTATTTGTGAATTTTTCAATCAAAATTCAAATTATAAATTATTTTTCGTGCAAACGCTAATTGCTAAAAAAAATCTTAGAACAAACAAAAAAATTCTTGCAATCTTAATTGTATCCATGGATATTTTGGTAGTTTTCCAAATGTTTCCGCGCATTAAATGGTTAAATTTACGCCATTAACGAGTTGACGCAATGTAAGCATTAAATTATTTACATATTTTCGGCAAAATAAAAATAACATGTAGCAGTAGATGTATAAAGTTTAAGCATTTTAACAGCATAAAATAATAGAATTAATTCGGTATCAATAATGGCTTTGAAAGAAGTTTCATTTAGATTAGATTACATTAAACATATGCACCACCGCTCGTCTTCAATGTTTCAATTTGCATAATTATTGCTAATAAATTGCTTATGTTAATTTTTTAGCTTGAAAGTATTTGCGTTAACATAAATGATATCTGCATTAGAGTAAATTCCATAGATAGTCATTCTTTTTTAAATTTTCTCTGCAGTGATTTACCGAACAGCAACTTCACAAATACTGAAATATAGAAGTATTACAAAATTTCAGCAGTTTTCTGTTTCAAAACATAATAGCCCAACTGAGCAATTCATCGAAGCAAGAATGCTGTGTATTGCAAGCATTTAACGAAGAAGAATTTTGGACAAGCTAGCCTTTATTAGAATTATTTCAGTGCTGCCATCATTGAAACTGCATATAGAATCTTCATCATTTCTGCGCTTCCACTACATCACTAATTATAAATGATTAAGACTATTGTTGTGAGCATAAAATACACAGCAAAAATGAAAAAATTTATTGAAAGAATGAGGAGATATGAATTATTACAGAACAGAATGCATAGTAAATTGAACAAGTCGAAGTACATACTTGCAGGCCGAAAATAACTTAAATAATCCAAAATAATTCAGAAATAACAAAAAGGATGTAACAAATAATTCACCCATAAAAACATAAACCAATGTTTAAATTTTATTTGATCCAAGCATTACTGATGTAATTTCATTATCTTTTTAATTTCCCAATACATAAAAGTAAATAAATAGAACTTTCTACTATTACTTTCTTGATTAATTTTTTATAAACATAAGCCTTTCATTGAATAAAATCAAAAAATTTTATCGTCCACTTTGGATCGTACTAATTCTCAAACCAATCGCATCATGGCCTATTTCAGCTACCTGGCAGACGTCACATAAGTCGCCTGTAGCATCTGGTACATACGATGCACCACAAAACGGACATTTAACCTAAAAAAGTGAAAATAAAAATAGATTTGACAATGAATACATGTACAATACGACAGAAATTCGGCAATGAAACAGAATTTAGAATAAATTACATGGATAAACATCATTTCTCTTTTATTTATTTTTTATTTTTCTCTGCAGTGATTCATCATACGGCATACTTCACAAATTCTAAATTATAAAATCATTTAAAAATTTCAGCAGTTTTTCTATTTCAAAACATAATAGCAAAACTTTAGTACCAAAATGCTGAAAGGCTAAAACATAAAGCAAATGGTCTGGTGATGCATGCAAAAAAAACACTCTAAAAATAAAATAAAGTGTTTGAACACTATCGGTTTGCTAAAACGAATGAAAAACAATAGCTGAATAAGCCTTTTTTCCATCATAAACAAACCACAGTTAGATAGTGCTTTAGCCGAACTGTGGACTTCCTGTTTTGTGGATTAAAAATGCTGACTTTCATATCTGAACACTTTGCTATTGCTAAATTTTCTATTCACAACCATTTTAAACAAATTTGCTTAATGAAGGACTTGAAATTATTTTTATCTTCAATAGCATACCAGTACATCGCTGTTCCTCTTCACACTAAACTAATGTAACTTTGTTTTCGAACTACAAACTTTCTACTTTTTGAAAGTTTTTTGTTCCAACAAAAAAAAAATTTTTTAACATAAATAGATACTTTAAATGTTTTCCAAATTCTTGCCTAAGTGATGCAAACGCATCTCATTACTAAGACATCTAAACTTCGTTTTCCGAAATATTGTTTTATCCTTCCGAAATATTGTTTTCATCCTTCCAAAGACAATGTTTATAAATAAAATGCTTAAACAAAAATATGATTTTCTACTCACAAAAGTAATGTAAATTACCTGCGGCTTCCCACGATATAAAGGTTTGAATGTCCTCGAACAAACTACGAATGGATTATGTTCATCGTAATCCAGCTTTAAATGTAATTTTCATCAAACGATTTGAAAACATTAAAAAACTAAAAGAATTAAACTAAATGTCCAAGGATAAGATTAATAAAATTGTTCAAAGTCATGTTTCTGCATTAGTTGTTGAAATTCACTTTGTTTCATAATGGCTAATTTATAATAAAGTTCATTCCCATGAAATAAAAAATTGATATAATGACTTAAGTCAAATAATAAATAGAATATCAACTAACAAGTGTGACTAAATCATATCTTATTCTATATATATGCAAATTTACACTGAAATTTATGATGATTTAGAATTTGCACTAAAAAGAGAAAAAATAAAACCTGATGAGAATCAATGGGCTCCTTCTCAGCGACTGTTAAAACTTTTCGAATCTGTGCTGCAACTTCTGCTTTTGGTCCTGCAAACAAAAATTAATATTTGAATAATTAAATATTATAAAAACAAGGATTGAGATGTGCCAAAAACTATACCTAATTCAATCAATCTTCTACAAAATGAAGCACAAGTTTTCATCTGCTTCAACTTGAAAAATAAATTCACTGCGGTTCGGAGAGTCAATATTTGATGAGTCTGAAAAAAGGCTTATAAAGATACAGAGAAAACTTAAATGTTTTAAAAATATTATTCTGTTCCAACAAAAAGAAGTTTATAGCTCAGTACGTCTATTTATGTTTTAATTACACGAGAGTGTCTACCATATCCCACTACTACTTTTCATGCTTGTAAAACAAATTTTTCACTACTGCTGTTTTTAAATGCTATGCTGCTCAAAGTTACTTTTGCATTAACAGTAATTAAAAAATAAATTAACCGGCTGAAGTTGACAATGAGTGAAATAAGCAGCCATTTCGGCATTTCGTATAGAATTTTCAGCAGTTTTGGGTAACTCTTTTCGCTTGATCTCCATGAGCAACCCTACCAGATACTCTCGACAAATATCAATTAGCTGTCGTGCTTCAGCCATCTGTAAACTTTTTATATACAAGAAATCGTGAAGCATTAAAAATTCTCTTATAAATAGCATAATGATCTATATTATTTATCATCATAATTCACATCCAAATAGGGTAACAAATAAAAATATTATAACATGAAAAGTTTGAAATAATTTAACAAGCAGCAAGTCAACAATAATACCAACTTCCTGTTTGGAATCCACAATCAATAATGGAACCGATAGCAACAACTGACGTAGCTTTTCAACTGCTTCACCAAATTTACCACTAGTTGTAAGCTGATAACAGTTTTGTAAACGTGCAGCTAGATCGCCAAGATGTAAGCCAACAGCGGGCAAACCTGTTCGACCACTTGCATCTTGCCAATTACGTAAAAGATAAACGAAATTTGAACCAGCACTTGGTAAACATTCATAAGCAACACGTGATCTAAAGTAGCAAAGAAGTGATGTACAAAAAAAAAGTTGTTGAAACCCAGTTTGCCTTCATCAAAACCATTCATTGTCCTTGACTTCAACGCAACCACACATAATTAAAAGATTTCCAGTTTTTAATAATTTTCAATATACATTTCAGATTATTGAGCTAACCTTGCATATGTTAACAGAAACAGCTGCTTGAATGGATGAATGTGTGTAATACCTAGTTGGTCCCGTAATAAGCGAGCAGCACTTTCGAAGGAGCCTGAGGCAACGTGATCAGCAACCAGTCTCAAAAATTTAAATTTGATATTTGAACAAAAGCAGTACCGAAATATCTGGAGCATTTTTAATACTATAAACAATATTTAGATGGTAATTAAGAAAATTTTGAATAAAAAAGTATTATTCGCCAGTTTATATTTTGTGAAAAAGAAAAGTAGACACAACATTTCATAAAATACCACGAGAGCATACTTTTAAATCAAAACAACTTTAACATTTAATAACTACCTTGAATTACTAGGCCAATAAAATGATGAAGGCTGCCCACGTGACGGTACTGTATACAAATATTCCTCATCATTTAACCCAGCTTTCACTTCAACATCTGGTGGAAGGGCCAAATCATCTTCAACCTAAAAGGAAATTTTAGAACAATGACTGATATTACTTTCCGTTGAATGATTGAAAATGCGTAGACCGTAAAGAGTGATGAATATTCAGACCTTGCAAATTTTATTTCTCTATAACATGCATTTTTGTTTAAACAAGATTTTGATATTCTAGTTTGAATTCATTTCCAAAAAATAAAACTTACGTCCCAACCACCTTCATTATCTTTTTCACTAGCAACGCTATGCATTTCATCCTCATCGATATCTGGATTACCATCCTCATCAAGCATCAAATCATTACCGCCCCAAGCATTACCGGTCTACAAAAGTAAGTTGAATAAAACAAATTTTAGATCATTTAAAACTAGAGTACCTTGCATTCCATGTGTAAAACAAAATTTCAGTCGCTATCTACAATATGAAATCGATGATTTTTAATATTTCTTTCGAGTGTTTTTTTATTTTTAATTTTGAAAATGACTTGATATAACAAAGTTCATGCCATTTTTTTTACTTAGGAGGGAGTGAAATTCTTGTCAACAAATTCTACAAATATTTTTTGACCTCAATATCCTCATCTTCCACATGCATGAAAGCGGCTGAACGAGCTGTTTTATCACCACTACCAGGCAAGTTCCCAGTGAATAAATGAGAATCAAATGGACCTCGCGACATCGTAAGTAAAGGCCAATTGTTTTCCAACTATAAGGCAAAAAAAAAAAACAACGAACATATACGTTGAGAAAGTTTAATCCATTATGGAAAGATAAATGAAAATGTTTGTAAGAAATTCCTTTCGTAATTGGACAACGAAAAATTTAGTTTTTCTCGGTAAAATAAAAACCTGCTTAATCGGAGGGGGTGGTACTAACAGCCTAGCATTGGCGTCGACTGGAGGTAAAGCTTGTCCTTTGGTGATCAGTTCATTTTTCAATGAATCGGCTTCATCATTAAACCCATGAGTAGCAGCAGTCAAATATGCTAATGAAAGCTGTCCGACATCCTTTAAAACTGAAAAATAAATTAGGCAAATACAGGTCGAAAATCACCAAATTTTGCCTAGGAATGGAACGGATGCATGAAATACCTTTAATGCGTTCTTCAACATCGCCGAGTAAAAGAGCTATTTGATAATGTCCATTTGTATCCTGAAGAATATTTAGGTAGAAGATTAAAAATAGCGGAGAAGATTAGTAACCAAAAACAATGCTTTTTGCGAAATTCCTGGATTTCTGAACAGATATAGAGTACTTGCCACTGTACTCGTACCTACAGTTCAAAAAATTTTTCGATTTCAATATATTCACATTTAATGGAATATAAATCTATATGAAAAGCAGCAATGCTAAAAGAAGTTGGTGGCAAGAAAGTCCAATTATGTCTTAAAAAAATTATATACTAAATTATTTGGTAGTAATAATCCTATCATACCTTTCGAATTTGTGCAATTTTCATCATTTTTTGAAGTTTTTCCATGTTACCAGTGATTAAATATAAGAAAGATAATTTTTCAAAATCTTTCGTGCGTTGATAAGCCATTTCAACAATCTTAAAAGAGTTCTTACTGATTTTGACATCTTGCAGTTGACAAATAGTCTCAGTCAAAGGATTTTCACACCTTCTGTTTAAATCATTACAATATGCACAAGAACGTAATAAATATGATGTTAAACAAAGTTTTTAATTACCTGATGATTACCCTGCATCAAAGCAGCTTCACCAAGAGCTTGCCAAACAGCTTTATTGTCTAGAACTTTAGCTGCTTCTAATGCGACCTAAGTAAGAAAACACTGACACAACGAGCATTCACATCAAACTTTGACAGAAACGTTTTATTAATAAATATGCCTTAACTAACTATTTCGCTAATGTTAGCAGTGCAGAAATATTTATAAAATATTACTAAAATATACCACTCACATCAAGATTACCGCACTCCAGTGCTAAACCAAATCGTGTTTTCTCATCTTTTACAAAGTGTAAAGCGACTTCTGGATAACCCTTCTTTTGCAAATATGCAATAATTGATTGACCCACTAGATTTGCTGAACGCACCATATTTAACACCTAAGGAAAAGCAAATTCATTAACATATAGTCTTGACATTAGCTAAAAAATTATTTCTGCCGAAGCTTTTGGCTGCTTTATTTTCAAAAACGAAATTCATGCACTGTCTCAAAATAAACTTTAAGCACGAATTTCTTAATTTTCTGCACTTTTAAACGCAAATTTTCATTTTTTGACAACCTCATCATATCTACGATTAATAAGTGCCAATTTGAAGCGATATTCCGTAGGATCAATAGGCAACTCAACTGGAGCTGCTTCTCTGGAAAATATGAATTTTTGAAAATGTACAAGACTCCCTACATTGGTAGTACTTTACTTTTTTAGCTATATTTGAAATTGACATCATAAATTTCACTTTTAAAGTACTCTTTTTCATCAAAAATCATGTCCTGAAGATTTAAAATACGCGATAAATACAGTGATTTATGTCTTCTCAAAAAGTTTCCATAAAAATTAACCGATTTAGGCAGTACAGACTTTCTCCACGAACAGCAAGCACATATACAGGCATATCTAACGTCCTAATTATACCATGGTCACCCGCTGTTAATGCATATTTAATATGATTACTTGTCGTGTACAGAAAAACACCACCTTCATCCCACGCACCACTTTTTAGACGTGTTGATTCTTGGACTGAACACAAAATCTAGAAAACAAATATATTATAAACGATTACTATCTATTTACAAACATTGGATAAAATTAACTGCATCGCCCAATGATATAAATTAAACAACGTAGATGCCTCAAATTTCTTAAAATTTTATATTAGGTGCTTTAAACAACAATCGCCTACTTACTTGCAATTTGCGCGATACTAAAGTTAAAATGTGCTTGCTAAGTAATGCCATATATTCCATATTTTTCGACCAAACGACATATTTTACCTGTCACAAAGTAATAAATCAGCAACACACACAAAAAGACTAAAAAGCAGAAACAAATTAAAAATTAGTAGTATTATTATTGTAAAATCATTTTTGAATTTAAAAATAAAAACTCAAACACAGTTTATTATTATGCAGCGTTGGTTTACATTCAAGTCTTCACTAAAATTTAAACAACCTTCGGTGCTTTAACCGACGCTAGAGTTCGTTTTTGTTGTATATCAAAGAGCTGAACACCTTCATTATTTTTCAAAAGTAAAAGCCCAGTGCCTGCATAAAAAATATCATCAATTGCGATATTCTGCTCGATTTTCTTATTCTCATGATTTGACAAGTCTCGAATTGTAATCTGAAGAGATATTACCATTAAAAAAATCTTCCTCTAACCACTAAAATATTTTCACTGATACATTAGGCGTAAACATAGTATCTGTTTCAAAGACCTGTTGATTTTTGTCTAAAACGGCAAAGCGGTTTCGTGCGACCCACACAGCTGCAACACCTGGAGAACGTTTCCCTTCTATAGTTTCATTAGAAGTATCTGCTACATCTTTTGATACCTATACAATCAACAACGCTTATTTCAATTTCCGTTTGTTTTGAAGGCAAAATTTGATTAATGGAACAACTGACATTGCTATATAATATAAATCGTATGAAACCGTGGTAAAGATTTAAATTTCACTACGAAAATAACAAATAGTAATAACAAATTAATTTAGGAAATACTTTGTACATATCATAAGTACAGTATTCCAGCATTGATGAACGTATATTTAACAGGAATGAATTTTCAGCTGGATTATAATGTAATGAATAATAGGGTTGCATAAATTTGTTACCACGAAGCTGAACCAGTGATACATCTTTGCTGAAAATTCTAACATGTAACTTCTGATAAATTTTTGAATTTCGATTTGTGCTTTTTGTTTAGCACTGTAAAAAAATTTTCTGCTGAAAATATATTTTTTTGCAATACCTAACTTTAAGCGTTTTTCATGATTTAGGAGTATATCTTCTTAACTTCCATTCCTTACAAAACATAAACCGAAGAAACCAACTTATTGGTCAAGTCTAAACGTCTCAGTTGGCGATCCTTTATATAAAATACTAAATTTTCATGCACAGAAAAAGCTGGACGTTCACGCTCAATTTTGAACACCATCATTCCGCTATCATGACCTGCTGCAAACATATTTAAAGTTGGATGAGATGTCAAAACCCAGAAACGATCATTATCATGCCTGAAAAAATGATTTACTTAAAACATTGACAAATGTAAATACCACTCTGTCACCTTGATTTCAGTAAATTATGGAACATCAGAAACATTACTTCACATTAAAGTAAAAAAATATAGATTAAAGCTCACAAAAGCTGATGTAAGATTTTTTAGTTTTATAAAATCATCGTGAGAAATGAAAATTAAAAATTGATGAATATGATAAAAAATGACCAACAGATGAAAAATTTTTTGGTTCCTGTTTTCAAATTACCTAAATGTATGCAAGCATGTACGCTTCTGCATATCCCAAACACGAATACTTTTGTCTTCCGAATTACTCAGTATCAATTCCGCTTTTGGATGAAAGAGTACTGATGACACATTATTATAATGTCCGCGGCACGAATCAACCTACAAACATAAAATTGATAAAATATAACAATTTTGACAAAAGAAATAAGCATACATAATCCTTATCAGATAAAAAATTGTACTTAGTATCAATTCCGCTTTTGGAGAAACATTCAAATGTTAATAACATAAATTTACCTCCCAAGCTTTGCTTTCATTATAACGCCATAATTTGACCTGCCGGTCATCTGCTCCCGAAACCAGAAGTGGCATTGACGGATGAAATGAAACCCAATTAACACCTAAAAAACCTCTGCTCATAAACGATAAGCTTGCAATAACATAAAGCATAGCCTCTCTATTATTGTTAAATCTTCAATTCGTAATATTATGTTCGAATAACCTCTATCATGTCCTTCCAAGACATGCTTGACAACAACGTCAGGTTGTCCGAATAAATCGGTAGTTGCAACACCGCTGACTGCTCGTACTCGTGAAATGTCTGCGCTAACTCCTGGCGAAACGTTTTTCTTTCTTAAACCAGATATGTCCCAAATTCGAACTGTTTGATCTAGAGAAGCTGATGCCACCAAGTCATCTTTCGGATGAAACTGAGCACACATCACGTAGTGATTATGACCTGACAAAAATTAATTTCAATGTAAATAATAGAATTTCATGAACCGATAACCTTGAATTATGCAATAAATTTGAATATAAATTGGGATCAAATAAAAGTTTTAAAATTTAATGACGTAAAAAATTATAGGAAAATGATTAGCAAAAAACAGCTCTGTAGAAATGCAGAAGAGCTTTTCTATATGTAAATCGAAATCAAGACAACTTAAATTTACCAGTCAAAATTGCAATGCTGTGACGGCTTTGCCAATTCCAAATTCTCACAGTTTGATCATCTGACGCACTGATAATCCATGGATAATTACTATGGAAAAATGTAGTACGAATGTAATCAAGATGACCAAGTAAAGTAAAAATACACCGACGCTGCTTGTAATTCCATACCTTTCATTTTCATAAATAAGTGGAAAAAACAGTTCAATACAAAAATTAATAAAGTATGAACAAAGTAAATAAAGGACGAACACAAAAGTTTTAATCAAATTGAAGCTATTTGTTCCTTTAAGAATATAATTCAGGATTGTCTTTCTGGAGATTGCAAGCATGAACTAATAATCTGTGACTAATTATGGAAATCGAAACAAAATGCTCAGCTAAAAAAACTAATCTAAGAACACGTGTTTTTTCATTACTGACTTTTCGTAATTGTATCCGGATATAAATGGAAAGGTTAAAATCGCATGGTATCATTTAGACTTAATTAAAATGGCATATTTATTTCGTGAAATCTACCTTGATTTTGTAATCATCACCACCAGAAACAAAAATTGGCTGCTGATTGTGGAATGCTATACCACGAACTGGACCATCATGCTCGTCAAATTTATCAAGCATAACACACATCCGATAATCCCATAACTGAATGATACCGCTGTGTAATGATGCTAACACCCACGGTCGTGTAGGATGAAATGTAATTCCTGGAATAAAAACAGAGAATTTACAAAAAGATTTCAAGAAAACTAATAAAAAAATTCATCTCACAATAGTAGACATCAAATCTGATTATTTTAATACGGCTAATTAAAATGCAGGTAGCGATACATGAGGATCATATATGGGAATTTGTGGAGTCAAATACCGAGTCTAATTCAATACAAAATTTTCTGAAACCTAAAGCATACGACAAAATATGAAAAATTTAAGCTTATAATATTTTCATTTTATTAGAAATAGATGAAAGAGATGCCAAGTTTATAAAATAAAAGACAATATCTACCTTTCACTCGCGCAGAGCTGGACTCAAATTTTTTCAAAAGTGTCATCCTTCCTCAACCCTGAAAATGTGCTCAATTACAGATGATTACAGGTACTTTTTTTTACGTGAGCAAATAATACTACGTATGAATATTGCCACTGAGTAATGAACATCTTGAATAATATACTTGAATAGTTAGTAAACGCTTATGTAACAATAGACCTAATAAATATTTGATAAGGCCCTATTTCACGTCTTATTTAAAAAACAATTCCACAGTACAAGTAGAAAAAACATAAGAATAAACTGCAAGCAGTGAATGAAAAAATGCTACAGCTACCAAACAGTGATTATAAACCATTGGTCATACTGCGTTATATAAGCTGAATCACGCACAAATTGACATATACTCAAGACGTCAATTTACAGAATATTCAGCAATAAATGCTGAAGTAATACAGTTGTAAACAAGGAGTAAACCAGATATAATTTTCGCTAGACGTGGAGACGTGGCAATCACACGCGGTTCTGTGGCACGTAAAATTGATTCAAGTATGAAACAAAATAATCCCACAGTAGATATAAAATGAAGGCAATCTTTGATGATATACTCCACTTGAAATTACCTTCTTGAACAGGATATTAAATCAAATTCGATTTCGAAGGTTAAAATCACAATCACTTTTAATTTACCAGTAAATTTAGCAAACAAGATATTATCGTAATCCCATCTCGTTGGCAGTCATTACTAATTACTTGGTGCTTATCCAAAATTTGCATTTTTTTTTTCGTGTTAGCTTGACAGCCATGACTGCTGCTTGGTAAATAAATTAAAATTCCGTAAATTTGAAAAAGTCTAACAATTATGGCACCATTATTCTAATAAACTGAACCTTACTGCTTGACCTCGTTCTGATTGCTTTATTTTAGCTTTTATCAACTTTTATGCAATGACCACACTCCAGACCAACGTATTATTTGCAAACTTCTGTAATCATTAATAGTGGATAAGTTTATTATAAGTTGCTGTAGCAAAAGCAATATGACAATGAGTGATTAAGCTTAAGCATGCCTTTTGAGTGCACGCTTAAACTGAAGGTGCAGTTAAAAAATAGGCTTCAAGTCTTTTCTTGGGATGCTAAAGCTAAAATGATAGTGTTTGTGATAATGACCATTATGTACTATTATGTCCTCGACTTTGCTGTTTGACCTCATTTTCACTGCTTGTGGCATTGTCAAAGTTTGAAAATTTAGAGCAAAACAACATTACGTGAAGAACTTTATTGCGTGAAAGTGATTACAATATAAAACAAATTATGAAACCGTACAATGTTTGAAATTGTGATATACTTCTACTACTACAAAGAAATTAGGCACACTAAAAAGTAACTCAATACATGAAAATAACAATTATGACCTTTAAAATCAGAACTAGTAAAAATCACTTTTTCATCAGTAGTAAAGATTTTTAATATAATGACAAAAACGATGAATATATTGAAACTTATACAACGAAACCTCATACTCTGCGTTAAAATAAAATGCGGACAATACCTCAATAAGCATATCACTGAGTACAGAATCCATATACGTACATGATTTATAAGCATCCTAATTAGGAAATTTTACGTAATAACTATGTTGCCGTAACTAAGCTATTATTTAGAATTTAGTCATTTTTGAGAATTATTTCTTAAAAAACTCAATTAACGTAACAAAAACAACAAATAATAATTTCATAGCAGTTGAAAAAGGATGCTTGTAAATTACATAACATATGCAAGCGTAAGTACAAATGACACGTTCTTGAATAAATAAGTACAAAACTATAAACAACAATGACAAACAATTGAAGAGCGTCTGAATAGATTACATGAACATTCACTTTAAATTACAGCGTCTGATAGAAATCATTCATTATTAGAGAACTTCAATGAGAGGTTCTAAAACTGGTCGGAACTTCTTGCCCCAAGACATTTTCCGTCTATACAAACGTGATCTCCTACCCGTAACTGCCACTGACTCAACTCCAATAATCACTTCATCGACGTCTGCACAACTTACACTTCTTGTCTTCTCGAGTTGATTTGGCACTTTTCTCTTCACACCCTTTTCTTCATCTATTATTATTTCACGGTCCGTTATTTTCTGCTTACAGCAATGATTTCCTCTTTCAATACTTTTTCTTTCCACTTTATTGTTATTTAAATTTCCTTCACGTTGTAAGGCGAATTCGCGATAAACATCGGGAAGAAGTAATGAAGTATCACGTTCATCACGTACGATTTTCACTGATCCGTTATTTCGTTTAATTTTCTAAAATAATTTAAGCGAAAACAAAGATTACTCGCTTAACATTATCGAAAATTTCCAAAATATTCAACATTCATATGTTATAACTGAAATTTTCTACGAATTTGGTGCTAATTACTTGTTCGAAAGATATTAGTTGTCGCCAGAAGAAAATGTCCGGTTCAACTTTTGGTCGTACTGAAGCCAAGTACTTGTATGCATCACGTAATGTTTTAAACTGAGATTTTGTTAGCAGTGCAAGGCATACTGTAGCACAGCGCGATGTTCCTTGGACAGAATGAATCAATACTTTATCACCTCGAGAAAGTGCTGTCAGAATCTTCAATACTAACTGTTTTATTTGATTAGTTTCTATGCGCTCTTTCTATTTTGTTTTGCCAAAAAATATTGAAATTGGAATGATTTGCATGAAAAAAATTGCATTATTTGTATTTAAGCAAAAGCGAAAATTTGCCGAGAATTTGCTATAATTTTACATTTTGGCATATAGATTCCATGTACGATACAGGCCATGGTCGATGTCCATTCTTCATCCATAACTTCATCCATACGATTCTGTCAAGCGAAAGTATGTTAGGCACCTGTAATGCTAATGAAGTACACAAAAGGTTTCATTAATCGTATTTTTCTTTTTGTAAAAGCAATCAATAACGATCATAAGAAAATCATAAATCTTTTAAAGAACTAATCAATAATTATCATAAGAAAATAAATCATAAGTCTTTTAAAGAGCAAAACGTTCGTGATTATAAGTTATCTACTTGATATCAAAAATCAAAACAAACTTATTACAAGGCTGCAATTAGAGTAGCAAAATAGATGATTGTGATTATTTGATAGTATTTAGCATCTAAAACTGTTTGAAATTTTTCAGAATTGCATTCTTACTTTTACGATGAAAAGTATGTTTGCTTGTTTTGTCATTAATATTAGAAGAAAAATCTAGTAGGATTCATTTCCGTGAAGTAATTATTTAGGCAGTTTTTTCAAAATCTTAACATTTTCGTCTTAATTTTGTTTTTTTTAATCTGTTCCACTTAGCAGTAAGCCAGTTACACATCTGTCAGCAAATTATAAACATTTGATGATAGATTTAGTGATAAAAGTAAAATTGGAGAAAAAAATACCTTTCAAATATTTTCAATATTTCAATATTTTTTTAATTTCAAATTATTATCAGAAAATAAGTACAAAATGACGTAGTAAGCTTTAAAAGATATCGCATGCATTATCTCATATTCTTCTTATAACGAAGTCTTGATCTTGGAAGGAACTTTGACCATTCTTAATTTGCATAATTATAAAAATAATAAAAACAAAATTAAGACGGGAATGATAAGCTTTTGAAAAAACTGCCTAAATAAAATAAAGATTTAATATTTACATGCCGATCAGCACAACCACGTGATCGTTATATACTAAGGAAGCAGCCATTTTTTGTGAAGTCAACAGAATGATTGTTTTTTGTGAGAGAATTTGATAACTTAGAAAGAATTAAAAAATAAAAACTATGACAAAATGATAATTACATACTTCACTAGTTGCATTAACAATCATTGTGATGCCATGTTCTTGAATAGTTGCTGGTTGCAATGCACAAATTCCGCTCAAGTATAATCCAGGTAGAACCTGTGATATTCCAGCGTGTTCTGTGTTTTGAACATGGAAATATATATAACGATCACGTGGTTGTGTCGATCGTTCGCTGATCATAATTTATTTTGATAGCTTTAACTGAAAAACAAAGCAATTTGCATACATTCTATATAACAGTTAACGCTGCATTCTTATGCGTGAAAGCATCATATCCATCAAAATAAGAGCACTGAAATGATTTTGATAAAGCACGTCAATAAGTACTGAAATGTTGAAAATCATTTCAGGAAATATTTTACTTCTAGCAATATAATATTATTTAAATTTAATCAAATTTTGCTTCAACACAAATTCTTTGAGTAATGATTTAAGAGTTATATCAATTTCGCAGAACTGAAATATCTGAGGATTTATGAAATAAATATTTGTTTTGCTTTTTTAATGGAATCATATATATACGATTATATCTTCAAGGCAAATAAATTAAACTACTCGTCTAGTGAAATTAATATTCAACAATTAAAATCTATTCTTATCACTTTGGAATAACAAAAGCAAAGCTCAAACATATTTGTTTCCATTTCAAACAAACAAGTTTGAAAGGTACGTAATAATTTTTCAGTTATAATTTTTCACAAGTAATTTTGAGCTATGCTTGAAAAAAAAGAAAGAGGTTCTTGGTTTTGGTTTCTAAAAAGAAAAAGATTCTTTTGGTCTGTGGTTCTCCTTTTGCTAATTAACGAGCAAATACTTGATGATGTTTAGATCCGAATACTTCATATTATTTAAAATAACAGATAATTAATTAGAAAACTGGGAAATGCATAATTTCTAAGATTGAAATAAGAACTTATTAACTTGTATCAAAAACAAAGTAATGCTCAATAATTTTGATTAATATACGAAGAGATAATACTGAAAAACTGATAGCTCAAATTTTCAAAAAAGTCAAATAAAAAATTATAATTGAAGGATTGTTATATATCTTTCAAACTTATTTGTTTGAAGTGGAAATGCAAAGAAATGTGATTCATGAAGCATATGGAATGAGAAATGGTCAATCATAAAACTTGAAGTAAACAATGTATATTATTTGATCTTTTCCAACAGTTGCTCGATGTAATCGAGAACCCATGATCAGATAAGAGCATAAGTTAGGTCATAAGTTGATGTAAAAACATGAAAAGACAGAAATACTAACTACCTAAGAAAAAAACGAGAATAAACTAAAGCGAGACATAAGTAACTTTAAATTAGTTAAGTTACTCAGAAAACTAAAAGTTGTAAAATTTTTCAAATATATTTTCATTTTTTTGCTGGTTGCTTAATTTGAATTACTTAAATCTATCATTTCAGAATATCAGAAAAAGGAAAACAAATCAAAGATTGTTCAAAATTATCATTTTCAAATTATTTATTATCAATAGAAGAACTTTTGAGCCTTGAAGAGTTTGTTCGTTTCAAATTTTTAGTTCTAAAATCAATCAGAGTAAAATTTAAAAATTTTAGCTCGATGCAAACTGTATGCAAATTTTATTCCGCTTACTAAGATCTAAAATATGATCATTAAATGATCTCAAAAATAATTTCAATTCGATATTTTTTTTCAAGAATTTTATCATGTTTTATCCATTCGAATAATAAATGAATCAATTTTCAAAATTTTAATTATCACAGTGATATTGCTCGAATTTGAAATATATATTCGTTTAGAAGGCTTAAAATTATCAGAAGATATTCACATACTTACTAATATATTTTATAGCAATATATTAACAAATGCATAATAATATTTTTTGATAATTTATTGTCAATCACAAAATTTGAAAAATCAAGAAGTAGTAATCCCATTTAGATCCTTACTTTCCTATCCATTGAATTTGGCTGCCTATCTTGCAATTTTATTTGTAGTTATCACAAACAGATTTGCCTAATTTTAAATTTTTTTCAAGAATTAAAAATTTTTTTCAATCAAAAGTTATAAAATGTTTAATTTATATTTTGAAAGTTGGAGTATTTTACTCAAACATATCAAAATGTGCTCACAACTATGCATATTAAAATGATTTATTCAGTCAAATTTTGTTTGTTCAAATAATTTGTTTACATTTTTGTACTAAAAACACAAAATTTTTACAATAAAAAAGGTAAAAAAAGTGCTATTTAGCACTTTTGACTTACTTTTTTATTAATAATCAAAATTTTCTGTAAAAATTAAACAGTTCAAAGTATTAGCTCGAATTGAAATTGAGGCAGCAAGTAATCAAAGAAAATTGCTAAAAGATTTGAAAATTCATATTTGCAAAAAAGCACGAAAAGAAGTTATCTATATCCAAGTATTTTAATAAATATTACGGTGCAAAGGTCATTTTAAGTATTCTAACAAAAGAACAAAGTTAACTTGCCAGGTGCAGTTCTTTCTTGACAAGATTTTGATGGTATTTGTAAAATTGATGCATAATGGATAGCATTAAAATACTACTGCATGAATTATTATCACTAATAAAAATAAGTAATAAATTGTTAGAATTTTCTGTACTTTTTGACGTATATATTTTGAAAGCAAAGAATAAAAATAATTTAAGTAAGTGAAAATTAATTTGCTAGCAATTTTTATTGCATTATTCGAGCATAAATATTCTATTTATTATTTTTATTTTATATTTTATTTACTTTTAAACCGAAAATATTTATATTGTTTGATTATTAAATGGCATTTACTATTTGCGCAATAAGCAATAGTTAACGCAATTTATTAAGAATCACAATAAATGAGCAAATAATAACTCAATAATAACTTAATTTTATTTACAATCATAATTACAATATAATGATAGTGAATATGAAAGCAAACAAAATAATGCACAAATACTTCAATGTGCTCAATTTCAAAGATTAAATATTCAAATTTGAAAAAGCTAAGTGCTTAAGCATAATTAACTACATAATAGCAAAACTGCAAAAATTAATTAATTAATTTTTCATATTTAATCGATAAAAAATTTATTCAAAAAATATAAGGTAAGGTATTTATCCAGTTGACAAACTTTAATATGCAAATTGCTGATTATTTCGTCAAGCAACGAAGCTGATTAATGTTCAGAATAATTGAAATTAATAAATTAATATTAATTGAGAACAGTTAACAGTTGGAATTAATAAATATTATTTTACTAATTCTTGACGAAGTAAAGAGTATATTTATTAATATAAATTACAAATTAATTTTTATTAATATAAATTTGAGCAAATTCCAATATTACGATCAGTGAAAAATTTGCTATATTAATCAAATTTTGTTTTTGTTTTTTATATTGTGAATTGTTTAAGTCTTGCAGAAGCAAGAAATGAAGCCTCATCATCCGTCGAAAAAATGCAAAAATATACGACATTCCATAATTATTTTTCAATTCTGCTTGCTATATTGTTGTTTTTTTTCGCTTGCAAATTCATTATTGCTCGCAAAGTCATTTCTAACGTATTGCTACCCATTTAGATAGCTTATATATTGCAAATTCTGTCATATATAATTAGCATAAAGTTTGTAGAATGAGATTCTAATTTGATTTAATAGATTAAATATTCTAATTTTTGATTCTGTAAGGAATATTGTTAGAAGAAAGCTTTGCTTTGCTATGATATTATCCACTGCTATTGTCGTTATGACATACATTAAAATTGCAATAATATGAACATTGCTTTTAATTGTAACTTCAAAGCAAATTATTTTATCATAATAATAAATAGTTGTAATAACAGACACGACAATAAATTCAAACAGAGTTGAAAAAGACAATAAAAACTTATTTAATACGTATGATTCGACTACAGAAGGAAAATGAGCGCAACAGTTAGCACAAACTGATTGTAATTCATTGCAGTGCATTTATTTAAATTATCAAGCGATACTTCGCACAGAAAGCATTACAAAGTATAAATTTAAAAAAAAAAAACACGTTTATAAATAATCAAAAACAACACGCATTATAACAATTTATGTAATATTATAATGTGAAGGAAATGTGCAAATTTTAGTACTCAAAAAGACGTTTGCTTATTAAATAAGCAAACGTCGTCTGAATGATATTATTGGTAAAATTACTTGCTGTTTGTTTGTTTTATGTATGCAAGTTTTTCAATTCTTGACAAGCTTAAAATAAAAAGCAATTAGCATGAATGAATACAAAATAGCTTTTTAACGATTTGAATGATTTGCATAATTCCGAGCATACTTTTCCACAAGCTGATGATAATATATGAAAGGTTTTTGGTATTAATATTTATATATACAAAGTGATACCATTGTTGTTGTAATCATTTTGCTCAAACAAAATGATTATGACACTGCGTCGACATTTAATAATTTTTTCATTTATTAAACAGATTTTGGTGATATGCGTGATATTGACGTTAATTTTTATTTTTATGTAAATATAATTAAAGTATGGAAAATGTTTTGCCAGTGAAAATAATTTTTAACTAAAGATTAAGTCAGTGAAGGGACAAAAGTAATAGTCTCTTACTATGAATTTATCATCATGCGAATTCATTCCATAAATAAGTCAGTCATTTTTTCTAGAATATTATAATGTCTCATTAAGTTATTAATATTTTCAATGAGTTTTGGT
>UYYF01000264.1:0-23701 GCA_900618365.1 Thelazia callipaeda
AAAAAAAAAAAAAAAAAAAAAAAACAAATAAAACTGTCACTCAGCAAATTGCTATTTATTGGGAAATTGTTTCTGTGACATAAAGGAAATTATTAAAGAAAAATTTAATTAATATCTTGCTATGGATTTTATATCTAGATATTTTGTGGACCGGAACACATTAATCTGTGCTTGAAATTTCACCGTAGCTAAAAACGTCAACTGAGGAATTAAAAATCAAAATAACACATTTTCGATTTGAAATAGAAGTGAAATATTGCATGGGTATATTTGATTTCGAATTTGATATTACGAACTTTTTTGAAATGAATGAAAATTTCAACATTTATTTCTCTTCATTCATGAAAATCTTTTTTTTTTAAATTAATTTTTTTGAGGATTTGAAACCTTCAAGTAAGAAGGAAAAGACTTTGGAGTGAAAGGAAAAATTGAAATATAATTAGTAAAGCAGTTAGCCAATTTCAAAAATTCCTTCCTGTGATAGATCAAGAGTTTAACGGAATTTGCGTATGCCACATTACTTTAATATTTCCCTTTATAGAATAAAAAAATGCGACAAAATTTCAAAAAATTGTATGATTGATATGAAAGGAAAAAGTAAACATTTTGACAAAAGTTGGTAACTGGAAAAGTTCAGAATATATTGTAAATTTTTTTAAAAAGAATGATCTGAAGGGAATCAAAACCCCAAATAAACTTTATCATACTTATCTCGGAGCTAAATTAACCAAACCAAAGATAGACAAAGCAGCAACAGATGGAATATTGAAAATATATCATTTAATAGAAATAATTGATCAGTGAACAAAAAAAAGCATTTATTGGTATAGTTTGAAAAAATATTTTGCTTGTCAAAATGTTACTAGATTAATTTTGACGGCTGCTACATGCTTATACATTATTTATCTATCATTACATCCTTCCCTAAAATCATTTTCTGTTAAAAATACCGAGTTTTGAGCAAAAAGTATTGCACATTTTCTAAGTACTACGAATAGCAACTTTGTATTCACAATTAGGCAAAGTTTTATATCTAATTTCGTCTTAAATAGAAATTGAAAAATTTGCTTTACAAATATGAACACTGTTATTTGCAATAATTTTCAATGAAGGAAACTTTAAAAGTAATTACATTATTCTTCTTCAAATTTTACCAATTAAATGGTAGCTTTCTTTTTTCTAAATTTTGATATCGTCATATATTTGTTATATTGATGAAACAAGGCAAAATTATTGTTTTTGCATCAATAAATTCGTTATATTAAACTAAGATTAGCAGTGACAAAGTTTATTTTATGCAAAAAATGCATGCCTGAAGCAAATGATTTGAAACTTTCAGAAATTTTAAAATATCATTTATACACAATGAATTAATCCTTAATGCAAGCTTTTTAAAGTATGCAAAATGAGCTTATTAACTATTGCAATATTCCGGTTGGAAAGATTCTAGTAGTTTCAGGGAGTTCCTGAGAGAAGCGGACAACATTGTAAGAGAATCGACAAGAGGCCAAATACTGTATGTGTTACCAATACGTTTTGCTCGGCGACGCAGCAAAATTCGAATTCGTGCTTTTGATAATATTAATAATGTAGGTACCTCCTGTAAAGTGTGCTGTGAGTTTAAATAATTTTTTTTTCAGTTTTGCTTCAGTAATTAATACAAATTTTTTTCTGAGTAATTGACATAGCTATGCTTTCATAACAATAAGATTGATTCGCAAATTTCTTACTGATAAGGATAATGGCATCTCTTAATTTTATTTTTTAAGCATTTGTCTCCTTGAAAGAGTGTTAATGATTCAAAAAAATTAACAAAAAAATTCTTGCACAAACCAGACGAGTTTTCTTAATGATAATGGACAAGCCATCACTTTGACTTATCATCCATGCTCGTTGTTCTAATTTTGATTGCATCAAACACCGTATCCTATTAGATCTGATCTCCTTTCAATAAATTATATATTATCTGTGATTTAAAGATACGCAGATTATATGCATCTTGTATTGTATATTTTATATATAATAAAATATACAATAAAGATACATTTATCAAATCACTTTTATTACATTAGGTTCTGTTTTTCTTATTCATCATTAAGTGATTTTTACTTATAATATATGAATTTATTATTAGCTTTCTTTTTTCTTGTTCTTTGTGAAAAAAACGAAAGAAGTTTTGAATGAAATAATTAGAAAGACGGTCTAAGCATTTAATATCCAAACCGTTCTTTCAAATGCTTGCTAATTGGCGAACCATCTTCAATAAGGCTTTCAATCGTGCTTTTAGAACAATTTGCCTCAGCAAAATCAAGTGGAAAACGCCGTTTGAAATCTACAGCATTTAGATTAGCTCCATGGGCAATAAGTAATAATGCAATTTGTTCGCGACCTAAATAAATGATTTGAAAACTGTTTCGAAAACTAATAATAATTTCTATACTTATAATTTGTTAGTCGAATCAACCATTTTTGAAACTATTAGAAGAAAGAAAGTTTTAACCATTGATATTTCGGCATGCCAGATGCAAAGGCGTTTGTCCCATACAATCTGGAATATCCAAGTTTGCTCCATATTCAATTAATAAGTGACAAATATTGAAACAACCTTCTTTAGTTGCAGTATACAATGGCGTTCGATTATCCGAAACCGTCACATTTGGGTCTGCTCCAAACATCTTCAAGAGTTATTATATAAAGTTTAAATGATTTAAAACTTTGAAATATACATAATCTTTATTCAAAATTTAGTTGATTCATTCATTATCTTTTTGAATAATTAAATCTGCTAGAACTAAAAGTAAAATATTTACAATTTAAAAGTTTGCACAGATTCAGTTTTGTAGATATTTAAAAAAATTGTCCACCAATTTTGTTTGATGCAAATAACTTGTATCCTCAAGTGAAGTAATTAAATTACTTATCACGTATCATATTTATGCAGTTTTCTATAATGTGCATTAATACAGGTTACTAGCGTAATTATCAGTATTCTAGAATGTGCACTCAAATGAGCGATCATATGCTTCGAACGAAGCTTAAAAAATGCAACCTTTAGCGAAATTTCAATTTTTTAAAAACTCTAGATGTGATATGCAAGTGAGTATAAAATTTCATTACACCTTGCATTTGATTTTTTATTTATTGCATAACTCAATATTGTTAACTGTTTGCTTTATTTTGATGTTAATTTCTTGAAGAAAAGAAATAGTAACTGAATGAATTTCAAATAAGCACTAAAATTTTGATTATCATATTAAGACAGTTATAACAGCAATTTTTTATGGTTAATATCAATATGAATAAAATTTTGCTTTGAAAAAGCTAACGAGGAGTAGCTCGACAATGTTGTAATTGTGAAGGCGAACAGCCGTGTAAAGAGGCGTTTCAAGGCGACCGCTTTCGTCAGGTGATAGTTTGTTTAACTCACAGTTATGATGTAATAATATACGGACGATAGTTTCATTTTGATTTCGAACCGCTAACAGAAGAGCTGAAGTTCGCATTAAATTCGAATTTATATTTAAATTTCGATGTCGACGCAAAGTAAACAATACCTGAAATATTGAAAAAGATAAATTCTGCAAAAACTTGCATTTTAAAAGATGGAAAAAATTGCAAACAACGAAATGCATCACTGAAAAAAAAAAGTCTTATTAATAGTTTGTTTATCACCATGAATTGAGTTTATCACCATAAGTGCCATAAATAGCTGTTCCATTACGCTCAGTAATCAACTTTAAAAACCAAAACGTACTAGTTTAGGTTTATTGGCTCTAATTGCAAGATAGAGCTCTTTCAGAGCATTTAACTTTCGACAATGTTCATTCATAAATCTTCAGGTCCCGGTGAACGTCAAACACCACCAAATTCTTTTCAAATTATATCTCTTTCCAATTTTCACGTTTCGATAGCTCTAGAATTTTTAGAACTTCGGATTGTAAAATTCGATATGGCAAAAATGCGTATAAAATGGATATCTAAAGTAATGAACCTAACAACTTTGTAGATTTAATCTCCACAATCAATTTTGTAGAAGTTCACACTCATTCTATTTGTATTAACTCTTCCATTATTAGTCAGTTTACCTTCAAGAAAAAGAAGGTTATAGTGAATGTGAAAAATTGAAAACACTTGCGTATTGTTTATTTACATAAGAACGAACACCAGAAAAACAACTGGATTTGAATTAATGTAACGTGTGTGGTGAATGCCTTCAATAAATACTTTAGATAAAGAGAGCAATTCTCATAAATTATCTTTTTGAGTCTTTAACTTTGCTGATGCATGTAAACGTTTCAGCTTCGACTTTGAAAATTATTTGGAACTTCTTTAAAAAAGAGTTTGTCAATTCATTTTGCTTTTACATTTTATTTTGCAATCCAACAAAATGTCATCAGATGATTTGTGGATTCAGCAAATACTTAACAATATCTGATTGTCATATTAATTTTTCATTGGCAATAATGAGTATTTATAAAATGAATCCATAAATGCAGTTGTTTTTCACCAGCAAAAATCAAAGAATGAAGAGTAGATAGAAATTTAGTAGTGGTTTTTTCAATTTTAAACTCTAAAATTACAAAAAAAAATACACTTTTGATTAGTAAATGTATAGATGTGATTTGCAATTGAAAAAAAGGAAAGGTTGTCGTTGGGGCAGTAATCTTCAGTTGGCTTTTACTTGTATATTCTGAAATTGGTAGCAGCAAATGAAAGTTAACGATAAGAATCTGTTTAAAATCGCAAAAATGTGCTCATGAAAAAAAAGATATATTCAAAATGGCGTGAAATAATCGATGGAAAATTATTCAGAACCCAACACAAATGTTTATAGGGAAGTTGTTTGCTTTCACTCTTTCATTTAAACCTTTTTTTAATTTAATTTTTCAGAGATTCTTATAATTTTTGCTTTGAAAATGAGCCATTTTTAATATGAATCAAATGAAATTTATTTCTTTTAAGTATTTTAACTTTCGTAAAATACTTGGAATTCATTCATTTTGTTTACATTCTAACAAAATTGTGAGCATGCCAAAAATTTAGAAATATCATTTTTCGAGAATTCAATCAATTTCAATGCCTTTCGAAGGAACTGATCAATTAAGTGTTGAAATGTAAAAATTTCCGATTATTTTCTAATTGTCAATTTTCGTAAAATAAATCTAAGTTGGATTTAATGTTTCACAAAAAACTGATTAAAAGCAAAAGTGAAAAAAAACAAGAACGACGTTACAATCAAATTGAAAGATGAATATGTCAAAAGGTTAGTAGAAGAATGATTTGATTTGCGCTTTTCGTATAAATTTATACTTAATTTTATTTACTGACATTTTTGCTTCACAAAAACAAATGCAATTAATGACGAAAATTCCTGTTTTTGCTATTCCAAAAAAATTGTTTCAAATGAAAGCATAAAAAGCTGTGGAAGAGAATAAAATTATAACAAAATGATTAATACTTTTGTATAAGAAATCCTCAACATTATCTTCATTTTTTACGCATCTTATTCATTTAGACCAATTTCAAATTCAAGTCCATCTTTTCATCAAAATAGCATCAACTTACAATCTTTTTTTTCTGAAGTATGAGATTTAGCTGTTGGCAACATTTTTCAATTACAATTACGATTTCTGTTAGCATTTTTAATATCATTATTAAGCAGCATAAACATCTTGCACTTAATTATTCTTATTACTTGTTAAACAAAGTATGTAAAATATTATTGTTCCCTACTTTTTTAAACAATGAATAATCAGTAAATTGATTATCTACTGTTCAGAAAAGTAGGAGAATTTTAAAACTTATCTAAATGATACTTTTAGGATAGAAAACTTTATGATATATTTTTTTTTAAATAATTTTTTTCTAAAGTCTGCTCTCATAAACTGTTATAATTACGATTTTCTTTTAATATGATAAAAAAATACAAAAACACCTGTACAGAAACGCTTACATCTGCTCGCACATATTATGTGCATTCATGCAAATGCGCATATATATAAACATAACAAACACGCAGACACACGTACGAGTATTTTGATTTGCATAGAGTAAACTAATCATTCGTGCTATACGTGTAAGAAATGCACTAAAAGTGTGGGTGGTAACCTGGTAGTGTCACCTTGCACTTCAATGAGTAGCAAAGTAGAAAAGTTTTGAATACATAATTGAGGAAAGAAACAGTTATTTCAACAAGTTTGCCATCTTTCTTTTTCCGCAATTCACAGATATTTTTTAATTGTTGCAATGACTTTTCTTTCTATTAATTCACATTAATAGAACAAATGCCTGCAGTTGTAATGCTTGCAATCTTCTGTGAGCACTGAATGTTAATTTTGAAAAATTCATTTAAAGTTTTAATTGATCTAATAAAGAATTAATCACTTTTTTGCACAATTTACTGATGCGCAGCACTATAATAAAGGTATTAAATGAAATACACATAATTTTGAAAACATGTAGTCAAAAACTGAAAAATATTCGCATGATATTCTTTCAAAAATATTGAATTCATATATACATATTATATATACAATATGTATATATATAATATTTATTTATTTATTTATTTATTTGTGAAATAAATAAACAAATAAATTGATGATTGATGATAACATCTTAGAAAATTTGCAAATAAACCAAAAAAACCGTAACTTGCGCTCATATAGCCACCTCACTGAAAGGACAAGGCATGACAATTCTAAATTCAACCCTTGAAGATAGGATGCGGGAAAAATACACTGGTAGTAGCAACGTCTCAATCTTGCATTGATATTTCGGCCTCTTAGAATCACACGGCTCTCATTGCTAGAAGTCGGAACATTTACTGATGTTATCATTTTTGACCATTACTAGATGAGTTCTTCTTGCTTGCCTGATCGCGTTAAGCGCCGCTATGTTTCTGGATAACATAAATATGAATTGTGCATCGAATTTGATAAAATAATTGACATAATATAGCACATTTTTAGGCGGGCATGTTCTTTGATTATTTAATTACTGATGATTTTTTAATAACTCTCGATCTTTTTCTATGTTGCAAAATATAATTGCTCATAATAAATAATGTGTTTTGCAAAAACAAAGTTATCAGAAAATACTCTCAGCACATTGAAATAAATATCAACAGTGGTTAATAACTGTGACGATCTGGGCGAAATCATTGTTGAATTTTTCACAACATCATCTTTTGCTTTAATTGTGCTTAGACTTATTACTACAATTTGCAGAAGATTTTAAAATTTCTTAACTAACGAACGTAAAGATTCGATGACAACAGACGATGAAACACGATCAAATTATTTCGGTAAGAAAACTATCATTATCATTTTCAATATGATTGAGTCTGCGAAACTAATAATTCTAGTTACTAACAAAGCTACTTCATTGTTTATTGTGAATGCTAATATAATGATCACCATTAAGAGTAGCATATATTTAAATAGATTTATACATATAAATAGATTTAAAAAGTTTTTAAGAATGGTTTTTATCCAATAAGTAGCATATTGTGGCACGAAGAAAAATTTCGCTGTTAAAAGTTAATACCATAAATAGAAGGGGAAGAACACATTGAAGCATTTGTATTGCTTACTGTTTTATTTTGATAAATAATGATTTTTATGCATATTTATTTCTACTTACATTTCGGTTTCTTCATGGAAATACTTACAAGCACATCTTACGATATTTATGTGATTCCTCTTTCCTCTTACCAGCCATAACATTTCAGATTTGAATAAGGAAGGAATGAATCAAGAGTGATATAAAATTAGAGCGGCATTCAAAAAATAATCTTTCTTGATGGTTTTAGATCATACTGCAAATAAAAACAAATATATGATCAGACGATGACTTAATCAAATAATTCATCAGAGTGAAGGAAAAAAAGAAATTTTTGCAAAATCAAATGAAATATTTGGAATCAGAGCAATAAATTGGGCAAATTAGTGTCATTTAGTGTTTTGCCATGCGTTAAAAAGTTATAAAAATAACCCGGAAGTGACACAAAGTTTTATGACAACAGACAAAAAAAACTATACAATCAAAATGCAGTTCATGCAGTTTATATTCATCGCAGCATTTGGAAGTAAAAAAACTCACTTAATAGTCATTTCCTTATTTTCACTTTCATGAAATGATAAAATGAATTCATTTGAATTTTTTTTGTCATACACTTTATTTACTATAAAGTACTTCACAATCACATTTGTACTGAATTAATTATTTCAGGTTCAATCAATTTTTGCTGTTTATTTCGATTGCGATTTAGATGAATATTAAGATTTAATGATTGTTCTATTTTTAATAGTTATCAAAAAGTTATTTTGGGATGCGACAAAGCAGTAAAACAAGTAGTATTTATTGTTCGAAATTGTTTCTTTGTTGTGAATTTCTTTAAATTCTGAAAAAAAATGATGCATTGATTTTTTCCAATTCTGCTATCAATCAAGGCAAAAAAAATGAGGATTTTAACTGAGAAAATTTGTCCAATTATTGACAAAACAAATAGTTGAATGCAATTTTATATCAAATGAAATGTTTGTTATTGTAACATCTTTTCACGCTTTCCTTTGTCTTCAATTTAGAACATCTTAATAATAATAAATGATTTTTCAACCAAAAAGTAATAACTGCAATCGCTCAAACATCTGTGGTGCTTGCGTGAACTCACAATTCAGAAAAAGTAATTTGCATAAAATATTTTGGTAATGAAGTAACGAAGCGAGAGGTAATACTGCTTGAAGTCTAAGTAACTTAACTTGCTATGAACTGCTTACATTGTGCGATAAAATTTAAAGTTTTATGTATTGTTTAGCTGTAAATTCCTGTAAATTATTATTGATTGTTTTGTTTTCAAGAAAAGCAATTGAAAATGAATTGCCAAAAGGAAGTGAATAGATCAATCATTTTTAGCAATGAAATTTATCGTATCCACTCTTTAAGTTAAGACCTCTCAGTTTCGGCTATCATTTTTATCTAAAAAAATTAATGTGAAATCATGCTGAAAATTTAGTTCCATTTCATTTCATACTGATGGCAAAGTTCAAAGAAAAAAATACTGCCTTTTCAAAATGAGCTAAAAACATGAAAATATGGACTTATGCTTATTGATTTGTCATAACAAGTTAAAATGCAAATTTTTTCGAAAAATCTATTTTATTTAAACAAGATTTTTGTTATACGAATCCAATATAAAAAACTAATATCTAAGTATGTGGGAAAAAATAACTCAGCAACAATATTTTAAGTATTTTATTGACTTTATTGAATGAAACAGCAAACACTTGCTAAAAGCAAAATAAGCATGCAAATCAATATCAATCAGCATCTATATTTTGTAATAAATTCCAGATGTATTTCTGAAATACATTTTGCGATATCTTGTACAATATTACTTCAACTAGCTCGTATTTACAATCGTGAGTGAAAGTTCGTGATATGTTTCAGCTTTTTTTTCTCGCCATCATTTGACAAAATTCTGTAACGTATTTAATATAAAATTATGAATAATTTCTAAATAAAGTCACATTGTTGCATATTTTATAAATGGAATTTTTAAAAGACTGATAGTGACATTAAAGATATTCTTGTACAGATTTTAAATATTGAAGCTTTTTAGTGGGTATTTCTACAAATTTTAAATTTAAAAAAGACCAAGTGAAATATTACCTTCCAAATTAATTTTCCCATCTCTATTAACATCTACTTGGTTATAAATAGCTTTAATATCACTATCCGATAAATTATGTCCCATTCGTTGAAAAGCCGTACGCAACTCAGATCGCGTTATGAAGCCATCACCATTTACGTCTAACTCATCGAAAACGGCTTTCAACGATAATGACTGCGGATTTGCAACGGCTATCGACAAAAATTCTGCAGAAAAATGACTCAATAGTTGCTGTTCATATTTTCCCACTATAAGTAGCCTGTTATTAGAACTAAAATAGCATGAAAATTGTCAATTTGTTGACAAAATACAAAAAATAGCAAAATGCAGATCAAATGTCACATATTTAAAAAAAGCAACAGAACTTTGGCGCTATTTATTTAAAAACTGAATCACATACAGTAGCTATATTTGCATGAAAAATTATTTTAAATTCATCTTAAAAATTAATTCACGAAGTTGCTAAATCAACAGAAAATATGAAAGTATCAATTAATCATTTAATTTGGAACTCAAAATGATCAAAAGATCTACAAAGTTATATAGTATCTTTCAAAAGCTGATCATCATTGTAAATATATTTGACAAGTTATTTTTTTCTTGCAATGGCAAAAATATATCACCTGCAATTTATGAAGAAGAATTAAATTTCTGCGACAGAACATTCAGTGTAATCAAATTATTACTTTTACTGACTTTTGTTCTCCAAACTAATTATCTGACTGAAAGCTTATAAAATCAAATAATAATACCATTAAAATCAATATTTCCATCTTTATCAGTATCAGCAGCATTGAACATTGCATTTAGTTCCTCTTCTGTTGGACACTGACCCATTCTTATCATTGCTGCATTTAACTCATCTTTTTGAATATAACCATCTCCATTTAGATCAAATTCTTGGAAAATTCCACGCAGGTCTTCTTCTTTTATCTCTCCATTGCATGCATTCTTCAAAAAAGTTCCTCAGAATTCATGCAACTTCTTAAATAATTAATTTCAGTTTATCTTAAAAAGAAATTTTTCGAAAACGAAACATTCATTTCATGCCATTATGAATTAAAAAATTTTAGCTCAAATTAAGAATTAAAAATTTTTAGTTTAAATAAGAATTGAAAAATGATAAATAAACAAGTTTCGATTGCATCTTCGTTTTTTTTTTCAGAATTTGCATGAAATTAATCTTGCCTGATATTTATAGCAGTTTATAACAGTATAAAATCAGCGAATGTGATGTCCAAAGTTTACTTATTTCAAGGTTACAAAAATACCATTTTAAGAGCGATATGGAAGTTTGATTGTTTAATGTTACATATTTTTAATCTAAGTAATTAGATACACAAAATATACAAAACTCAATCAAAAACTTAAGTTAATGTAGCATATCAAAGTATTTTTAATCATATCTGCTATTTTTTTGCTATAAAATCTTTTGAGTTTCAATTTTACGACATTAATATTATTCATGAATTTATTTTTTCATTGCCAGTTTTTCTTTTGATCCCTCAGTAGCAGTAGGAATGCGATTAATTACTTTAAAAACTAAAAAACGAAACACGTTTGCTTAAATTTGCTCAATATTTTATACAAATAGTTATTCATTCATTTTCCGTGCAAAACTGAAGCATAATCAAATATAAGGTTAAATTTGGCAATTAACTTGTACATCGTTCCTATTTTTGTTCTCTTCTTTAAATGGCTTGCACTTGCTCTTTTGAGTCAGCAGATGTCACAACTTAATCACTTAAGTGACCTTGATATCCATGTGATTGAATTAAATGCAAAAATATGAAAGAAACTTCTAAATTTCACATAAGTCTAAACAAAAATAAATGAAAAGTTAAGCATATCACTTGGATCTTAATTTGAATACCTATAACAAAAAAATTTGCAAGCTTCAATAAGTCTAAATTTATTTATGCAATCATTAAACCAATAATTCACAGTTTTAAACATGATTTTTAAGAATCACAATTTACAACATTTTTCTTAATAAATATAATTGCTTTGGAACACATGGCACTCTAATTGGTTTTAAAACTTGTGAAAATTAGCTCAAGCAATTATTTTTCTTCTAATTTAATATCAATACATTTTTGCTCTAGAATTATCAATTTGAATTTGAACGAGACAAAAAATTTGGCCAATATTACTATTTAAATGGATACATTAACGAAAACTATTTAAAATTTTCCAGACAACAATAAAATCCATAATTTGCATTCAACGAAGTTCACAACAAGTCTTATTAACTAATTCGTTTGTTGTTTTTGTGATAATGTGAAATAAGTTGAAATAATACTTCCTTTGATTATTTTAAGAGAAATGTTACATTTCAGTATGAATTTACTGAATGCACTTTATTAACAAAATATTTGTGCAAAGATCTAAAAAAGATTGAATAAAAAATGCCTTGCTGTGTTCATTATTCTATTCAATGATTGATTTATTTTTACAAAATTATCATTCTACTTTAATAATCTAAACTTATGTTAGTTTGATTGTGCAGTTCAAAGTGCACTTGAATAACATCACTTATATCATACTTTTTTGAGAAAAAAACTGCAGCAGACGTCATCATACTAAGTAGAGTATAAATGATATCTTTCAGTAATTGTTCAACTAAATGAAGGAAAAATACTATAAAAGAAAATTTGCTGAGAATGAACATACTTTGTTTCGAATTATTTATCAAGCTATGGGGACTAAAGATTATGATAGGTTACTGGATTTAATGATTTTATATTTCGATTGATAATATCATTATCTTGCAAATTTTTCTTCAGATTATAATTATTTGTGAAAATTAATTTTTTTCAGCAACATTATTAAAAAAAATCCATCGCAACTTTTTGGAATCTACATTAATCATAAAAGTTGCTAAAAACAATTAAAATACAGTGCATTAATGTTATTTTACTTTTTCTGTTTTTGTTTCTTTTCAGTAAATAGTAACAACTGATCTGCATTATATATTATTAAGTAACAGAACATCAAATTTTAATCATAACTTTTTCAAGTATGCCTTTGACATATTTATACAACAAATCAAATACACTTATGTTTTTAGAAATCGTCTATTAGCTTAATTAAAAGACAGAATTTTCAACAATTTATCACTTTCCTGATTTTAACAGATTTTCTTAATTAAATTAGTACTGGATTAAATTTTCTGAGAAAGAATTAAATATATAACAATGATTTACAGAAAGAGAATCACCCAATTGCCTAGATAAGTACGTTCTATTCATAAAATTCTATTCGCTTCAATAATTTTCAGGTTTGAATTGCTACTTTAAAATAATAATTGTCAATTAGGTATTTCAAAAAAGTTTTGTTGTTATTTGCTTTCACTATAAAAACGATGCAATCTGAAAGTTTTGCTGAATAATAATAATAATAATAATAATAATAATAATAATAATAATGGTAATGATAATAGAAGGTTCAACTGGAGAAGAAAAAAGTAGTTCAGTTTTTAGTTTCTTATTTGAATTTTTAAATTGAACTTGTGATGAACTCTGTTAACGCATAAAGGTTTTCTCATCTTCATGAAGCCATAAGCAAAGTAAAATCCGTTGTAGTGAGAGTATAGCAGAAACATTGAAAATATGCTCATTAAATGATAGCAAAGAAGCTATATATAGTAAGCAGTTATGAATAATTGCATTTCTCATACATAAAAATCATTTCTCATTAGCAAATTGCATTGTGCGGAGTATTCATCAAAATGAATAAATTCTATCATTTGAAGATTTTTATGAGAAGAAAATGAAACTAGCACAGAAAAATAAAAAAGAAAATCTCTTCAGTCGCACTTCTTTTCACTTTTTTAATCCAGCAGTGATATAATTCCAGTAATCAGTTGTGTTAAATTAATAATAAAGTAGGACTGGAGTGGAGTTATCAGATAAATTTTAAAAAAGTATTCGAACAAAAAAATAAATGTGCAAAAAACAATTAATATCACTGGAAGAATTTTTGATGGAACAAATAGAAGTATGCTCTTGTTAGAAAATTTAATTAAGAGATGAACTGAAAGTTGACATATTAATTATTAATAAAGCTAAGAAATGATAGATCATAGAATGATAAGGTAGTTACCAACTTGTTGAGTAGTTTTTGACGCAGAGTTTGAAGAACAACATGTGCCCATACGTTTTGAGAGTAAGCGATTCGATGATTGGCGATACCACGAGAAGGACGGGGATGGATCGTCTCAGTGGTTATCAAATCGAGGAAGGAGGAATCACGCAGAATTGAGTGAGTAGAAGGTGAAGGAGGAGGGCAAGTAGAACCAGTTCTGTCAATTTTTTTTCACATCGCAGACAACGTATTTAATCATTCCCTTGCATGATCATCAACCACTGCAGAACCCACCTTATGCGCTTAATTTACTTCGTTTCGTCTCAGTAAAGTAAAATATTACTATCCATTTTGATCAATAAGAAAAATGTATCTAACAAAAGTAATATGCATTTAATTGCTAAAAATGCATGCAAAATTAATACCATCATTTATTTTCATTCATTGAATTTGGTGTAATTAATATTTTATTTGCAATTCAAGATTACATTACTTACTGAAAAAACATTTCATTCTCATCATTTATTAGTTACTTAATTTACTTGACACTAGCTGGGTTTTCTTCACTTGAAAAATTTGCACAATCTACTTAATAACTTCTCAAAATTTTCATTTCTGCAATTTGTTATTCATGAAATGAATGCTGTAAAGAAAAGATATTTGATTTAAATCATTTTATCAATTTGTGCATTCCTATATTTTTGAACTTATATTAGAAAGCTCACAAGTTTAAAGAATAAATTTGTGCCAGAACAAATTATTTTTAATGTGATTGAATAATAAATGCTGTTGTATTCATAAACTTAATCGAATAAATTTAAAAAATCAAAAAAGGCATGACGGAATTTCAAAATTTTCACATTTTTTTATTATGAGGTGCCTGAAAGCAAATGCACAGTTTGTTTCTGTAGTAAAAATGATAATAAAATATTTTTTCGGGATAAAACAAATGTGATATTTGCTATTTGTTCTTACTTGTTCATTGCAGAAGAAAAATAATGCTAAGTCCACTTTGATTCTGCTCTAATATTAGCTAAAAATATTATTTGAAATATTTAATACTGAAAGCCTTGTTGATAGTGACTAAATTTCGATCAAATTATGATAAGACTTAAAGCAGAACTCAACCATCGCACTACTACACTGAATAATTCTGATTTATTCAACAAGAAATCTCGTACATCAAATTAACAGAAAATCTTAAAATGATCCAATTTTTACATTCACATTCTATCATAAAACGCAAAATAATTGAAAGTATACAATAATATTAAATTTCAGACTTAACAGAATTAACGTCAGGATTAGACGAAAACACTACTTATAAATTAAATCTGTGATATATCATGATGTCAAATTTATGGATAGAAGGTATCTATCTAAAAAAATTTCAGCGCACCTGTGTTAAAATTCTGACATCCAATAAAATCATAAATAGCATTACTGCAATTTTCAGTTCTTCTATTTCTAATATCCATGCCATTATTTTTTTGATTCTACTAAATTCATGAAATGAAGCCTGAAATTTTTTTTCTTCAGACTGATTTTAAAAGCAATAATCTTAAGTTAACATTTAAGAACTGATGTTGGCAATTTTACTAGTTACGGTACGTAATATAGAGAAATGATAATTATATCGGGAGTTGTAAGTGCACATGCGAAATCAATTTCACTTTCCTAGCAGAAATGAGCTTTTGTTTCAAATTGTAATTTAGCAAATGAAGAAATACTGCGCAAGTAAAAAAATACATTTATTTTAAATTACTTTAAAAAATTACATTAAGAATGGTTGATACCCGTACCATAACTCGGAGAAACATTAATCATTTTATCAGTTACTTTTTAACTCTGTTAAATCTTTTACAACTATTTTACATTTAGTTTAGAGTTCATAAAGTGCGTCTTAAAGTCACTGTAGAATCATTCCGTTATAATTGATATTCATTGCAGTCATTCTTTTGTTCTTTTATCTTGTTATCAACAATTTAAGATATATGGATGGTAAGGTCAAGAATTATTTAAACCTTTATATAACTGTGTGATGTTTTAAATATGCAATGTAAAATAACACGTTCCTAAATTCTTTTTATTTTGTTGTAATATTGCTTTAAAATACATTTGTGATGAATGAAAATACATTCGTTCTTTTGAGTGCTTTCCGCGCAGTAAGCACTATTATTTAATTAAAAAATATGCTGAACTATCAATAATTTCAGAACTTTGAAATTTGTTTATTAGTTTTATGCATCTGTGTTATACAAACGATCCAATTTTTCGCCAAGTATTTTATATCAGAGTTGCTTTTTAATGCATGCTGTGGTGATTTTTTTTTACATAATTGAGTTTCTTCATAATATAGTTTAAAATTTTTTTCTTGGTAAAATTAGCATTTGAAAGATTTGCGAAATATCGTAGTAAAGTTTTATTACAAGTTGAATCTTATTGCTTGTTTGACAACAAATAAATATGGCCAGTAATTATTTATACTTTAAAATATATAACTTAAAGAGGGGAACTAACTGCAATGATCAGATGCTAAATATTACATCGAAAATTAGCAAATTCTATCTCTGATCACTTTCCCAAGCCAATAAAATAATGGCTGTCATCCATTCTCTTTTTCAAAATGCTCCTCATCTCATCACCAATATACGCATCTCTCGTAAACTGAAACAAGTGCAAAAGATTTAACACAAAATATATAGTAATACAAGATATTATTGTTCAACCATAAATTATTGACACTTCAAATATGCTGTCTTATCACACACTAATGATGACATGCTTTTAAGACTGATTTACGAGAGAACAAATCACAAAATAAAATAATTGAAATATGATGATTTTTAAATTAATTAACTCAATGCACGCCATTAACTTAAATTAAATTTCAATTGTATTAACTACAAAATAGTTATAGTAGAAGCAAAATTTCATTTAATTTGTTAATAATTTACAATTTTTTTGAAAAATTACTTAGCATTTGAAAAAAGCAAGATTATCAAATTCTGCAATTTTTCTCGAGATCTGTTTATTTAAAAATTTATATATTTTGTTCATAATGGTGGTAGCTTGGCGATTATTTTTCAATCTCTGACAAAACTGATTACATTAATTTGGAAGCAAAGAAAAAAAATATTATCCTACCAATCCATTTATGCTGGAAATTGCTTTTCCTTGCTGAGGAATTCTTCTACGCAATTCTTTTTCCTTTATAATGCCTTCATATTCTTCTGGCTCTTCATAGTATTGCAATTTCATCTTAACTTTATTTAGGAAAACATTTCACTTGCTAATAATGACAATTTTTATGAATAAAATTATTGTATTTATATACACTGAATTTAAAAACATTTTTATCCATGGAACTAGTGAAACTTAATGTACGAGTTTAATAATTATTCACGAAATTTTATCATTAATATTTAAAAATTATTTCAAAATATTTAAATTATTTTTTTGGATAATAACAGCAAAGTAAAAATTTTTGTCTTTTCATCCACATTAGCTATCCAAATCTTTTCACTAAATACAAGTCAAAAATATATGTTAATTTTAAAAATTGTTAATTAATTCAAGGTTATTTAGCACCATATTTAAATAAAAAATATGCAGCAAAATATACAGTAATATATACAAAAAATTGAAAGTAATTACCGGAATGTTGAAATTACTCATTCTTTTACCGAAATTCATCCGATACGCATTCACGTCCATGCGTTTTTCTCTCTCCTAAATTACAGGAAAATAAAGCATTGACAATAATATAGTAGTATTAACAGTACAATAGCAGTTTTAACAGTACTATTGTCATTATTATTAATGCTAGGTAAAAGTCACCTTTCTAAATAATCTCAGTAGAATAGTATATTATTTTGCTGAATGCACAATCACTTTTAGTAAATTTTAAAAAAATACTTGTATTTCTTATATAGCATTTCATAACTTTAGGGAAATATTTACTGCTAACAATTGTCAGTTGCAGTATTGCCTTTTTTTTGTTAAATAAAGTTTGGAGTAAATAATTAACAAAGTTTATCGTTTCGCCTCTGAACTTACAGTAATTAATAAATACTGAAACTATATATGATGATAAGAACCTTTCATCTAAATCTACGAATAAAAGTACTAATTTGGAAAGTAACAAAAAATTTTATGCAAACCTGTAGTTCAGTACACCAAACTATTGCACAGCTGTTGATGAACATAATGAAAAAAATAACATTTGTTGTAGTTGTCCAAAGCATAACTGACATTAACGATGAAAATTATTAAGCAAAAATCTGAGAAAAATTTTATCAAATATAAAATAACCATTATTTTTACACATGAAACAATAATAATTTCTTTGAATTTAAAAAGTGACATAGCAACAATTAATTATAATAAGTAATGATGACAAGAAAAATGAAATGAGATTTTTATTTTTAAAAAAATTAAAAAATTGAAATATAATATTCATGAGATTCATAACAAGACAAAAATATTGTTATGTTAAAACGATAAGTTTGTCTCATTAATTGCGTATGTTGCTGATAATTATTCCAAGCTTTTCCATACCACAAATTAAAAAAATATGAAGTATGAAAAGTGACAAAAAGTGCTTATTTAGAGAAAAATAACAGGCTTAGTTAAAAATGAAAATTCTCAGCGAAATATTGTATTGAAAGAAAATAATAATTTTTTCATATTGTGCCTGATGATAAAAAGTTTGCTGATGATCTCGATAATGCCATTTAAATACTTCTCAAGCATTATTAGAAAAAAGAATTTTATTATGCAAAATTAAAAGCATTGTGAAACAGTTCAGAGAAGGTTGAAATAAGTGAATAAATAAACTCTTTACTAAATTACCAATGTTGGATTACTTTTTTAGCATGACAAATAGAATAAGTAAAAATTTGGGTTATTCCGAATGTTAATGAAGCTAATTACTCGTGCTATCTCTTCATTTTTTTAAGGTTAATGCTTTTAACTGTCTAATAGGAGAAATAAACGTTTAAGAAAAAGTTCTCTATCGTTTTTTAGTTCCATACTGATCCAAGATCAATTTTTTAACTTACTGTCGATAAAGTAAACAATCGAAATCGCTCAAATGATATGTAGTGATAAAGAACAATTTCTTTATCATTTATTTTATACAATAATTTTTAAGGAATTTTATTTCTACAAATTTGTTAAAAGCAATTCACAATTAATGAAAAAAAAATTTTCTGGTTGGTAAAATAACAGTGATTATATTGTACATTTTAATTTTTAGCGCGCGATGAATATTCTCGATTGATTACACTGTTTATAAATGTTCAAAAATAAAATTCAAAAATTAGAAAATGGTAATAAATCTATATATTAAAGGTGCAAAAAGAATCACTTTTCAACGAATAATCGTTTCAAAATTTTTTTAATAAATAAAAAGAATACAGCGTAAAACTGGCCATGTATTGATGAGAAAATTTGTAGAGGCGAAACAAAAATAAATGGAAATAGTGTGGTTTAGTTTTATTTGACTGCTTTTCAAGCTTTAAAAGATTACACAAAAAACTTTAACGGAAATGAAATGAAATTAATAAAATTGAGTTAGAAGATGGGCTTCCAATCAGAAAAGATTTTTTGATGTATCCCACGTGGAATAATTACTTATGAGAATGAAAATCTCAATCAAAGGACTAAATTTAAACTTAAGTGTCAAGCTTTCTAGCAATCAACAAAATTAAATTCTACTGTTAGAATAGCCTGATCAGAACAAAATTAAGTAAAATACCATTACCTTTCCCCTCAATCAACAAATATCTTGCTTTTTTGCACTTGCATTCTTTCTAGACGAAAACACTTTAAAATTAATGATTAACTCCATTTCGAATATTCAAATTTTTACTGCTTCTTATTTTCTTTCTATCAATTTTTATAACTATAATAATATTTTTATGCACTGTGACCAAACAACGTCTTGAAAAGACTGAACTGTGCACACTTTTCGACATATGTATTTGTTTCAAATTATTTAAATGAATTTTAGTAACGAATTTTAAGATTTGCTCAAAAAACAATTTCATCTTTTTCATTACTCTGTGGTTTTATCACGCAAACGTTCCATAATTTTTTTTGTTTTTTGCGAACTATATATTCCCTTTGGCGAGTCTCAGTAGACATTATTGCACTCCAATCAATTTATGATATTTGATTTTGATCATAAAATTTAGTCTGAATATTATTTTTATTACATAAACCTTCCAATTCAAATGTATTTTTCACTTTTAGTATGAAATTGTTCAAATGTTTTTTGAAAATGTTTCAAATTGAAGATCAAACGAAAAAATTTCACAAGCAGTAATAAAGATTAATTTTTCATTAAAGTTAGTACAATCTACAAAAATTCATGACATGACTTCTAACTAAGTTTCAAATTTTTGTGAAATTGTGCGGTATACTTTTTGTTCAGCTTCATACTGTGTTTGAAGAATTTCAAAACTCAGTGGGTGAATGCGACTGTTCTCAACAATCACTGCTAATGCGTAAGCATCTCAGTAAATTTCGCTTCCAAGGCTAACCATATTTTCATATCACTCTTTAATCAGATAAAGTCCATTTGTGTAGATAACATTTTGGTAAAGTTAATGTTTTCCAGAAATTTTTCTATGTTTTCATGATATGTGATTCAGTGAATGACATGCATTATAAATGTTGAAATTAATTTATCTCTAGTTCCCAGTTAGGCATAATAATATTTCTTATTTGAAGGCATGACTTTCGTAGCAAGACATATGAATCCAATGAAGCACAAAATTATATTGAAGCGAAATAAATTAACATTTTTGAAATATAAATAAGAGCAATATTAAATAAAATAGCTTTAATTCTCTTTTCTACAGTATTTTTTCAAATTTGAGTAATTCAGTGAAATATGGCTACTAGTTGTGTGCAGAGCGCATTTACCAATAGATAATAATTTCTAAGCCTAAACAGTTTTGCATTATTTCACCAATCCACTATCCAATTAATTGCGCTTGAAGTCCCAACTAAAACGGCTAGATGTAATCTTGCTGGGTAAACGTGTAATCGAATATGCCTAAAATTAGCAACAAATAACTGGTGTCTATGAATAGTAACTTTAAATTACCATTTTTAATAAGATGTATTATCATATTATCATTGTTTTTTCATGATTTTAATAAAACTTGTGCAAAATAATTTGATGATTTTCACTGACTAATTCCTTACAGTATCTTTTCATAATTTTGTTAAAGTTAATAGAGCTATTTAAACTTTTTTATTACTAAAATATGATAAATATTATGAAAACAATGTACTATTATTGAATTACTCTTTTTATTAGCAAATTTTTGATATATTGCAGAAAAAAATCTAATTTTTGTTTTGATAGCATAAATTTTTTTAGCATGAGACAGGTGTTTCATAGAATGAAAATATAAAATTACTCAATACTTTTGTCTACAAGAATTAAAAATTTTGATGAATGAAAGCTAACATCGACAATACAACTAGTAAAGTAACTATTATCCATAAACTACTTATTAATATATATCTAGTATGAAAAAACTAAATTTCTAAACGTTAAATTCAAGCTAACAAAAAGCTGAAGATTATTTATAACTGTATCATCATTATTGTGCCTATCCACTAAAAATGATGATTAGAAATCTTGGCAATAAATAAAGAGCAACACACTCGGTATCCTGCAGCTGGTGCATAAATTTGAGGTAAATAGGAACGGAACGTGCTACATCTGGTATAATTACTTGGGAAGTCATATTCAAACCGTCGATCCATATCACGTATGTAACTATCGACTCGTGATAGTCGTCCACTGTTGTAAAACATCTCAATGCTAGAACGTGAACTGCAACCATTCACTCATTATTTTATTAAACAAATTTATGTTGAATTTTGGCATTTTAAATTCAGACTGGACAAAAAGTGACAAACTCTCCTGAATATTATTACAACAAAAATAAACCTAGTTCGGCTTAACCCGTCATAAGCCAGTAGCCTGCTTGAACTTCTTGCAAGTTCATGTTGCTTCTGTCCACTATATTCCATAAAAGAAAGAAATGAGCCGGAACGTGATGGAGCATAACGTATGGTCGATATTGGTGGTGTTGAAAAATCACGATTGCGATATGTTACTGGCATGTAGTTAAGAGTACGGCTAAAGTTTATCCGTCATAATTTGAATATAATGTTATATCATAAAATATTCTGCAAAAATATTATTCTGTAAAGCCATCTATTTTTCAAAAATACACAAGCGAAACAAACAAATGTAAGAATAATGGCTTCATATCTAATGTATGATTTTAGCAACATTCGAAATCATGTACTGCTTTGCAATGTTAAGGCAAATAAATTTTAAAAAATATTCAGTTTTCAAAAACTTTAAAGTGATACTTACCGATTGTAGTAGCTATCTGAGCGACTTAAGCGAGTCGCAACTTGCTGTTCTCGAGACCGACTACGAGAGCGTTCAATCAAACGACTTGTCGAATATAAATTTCTTGAAAATGGACCTAAAATATGGTTTAATATGATTTATTTTGTTTATGAACCCAGACATTCTAATCTTTACTTGGCAAAAATTTCCAAACTTTTTTAGAAAATATTCATTTATGATCATCACTAAAAAAAGCAATCAACAGTCGCTTGCTTCTGAAATACAGATTTCTGAAAGAGTGCAGCAGAAAATAGAATTTGCTCTAAAATGATTGTCGATAGATGATCTATAAGCTTATTTTGACCGTATTTGTGCAAATGTTTCTCAATGTATACTCTTGTTGTTAAATTTATTAATTAAGTTCATTAACCAGTCTTAACACGCAAATTATATTCATTGTTCTAATAAGCAGAAGAATAGCGTGAATTTTTTGTTGCACACAAGTCAATAAGAATTATTAATGCTTTCCTGTCGTTTAAAAAAAATCTTTGATATACAAACAGACCTGCACTGACAATATCATCAAACATGGATGTATAAGTTGAGCGGGCAGCGTGTTCAGGATAAGTTTTATATAATGCATCTTTCATCCAAAGACTAACTGAAGAATACTTTGGTTTTTCAATTGGCATATATGAAGAAAACGATGAGTAATTCGGCAAGCGTAAACTCGCAGCATGTTGTCTGTAAGATTCCTAAAAACAAATTTTAATATAAATAGTTTTTTTTACTACACTCTGTGATTTATTCGCTATCAATAATTCTGAAGTACCAAATTATTTGTCGCAAAATTTATACAAAATTTGAATGATAGAGCATATTAAATTTACTTCACTGATTGTTTCAATTTATTTGTGAAAAATTAAAAATGCTTTTTATGCTAAGAGAAAACCCTTAATAGAGTTTTGTTATTCATTTTTAGCATATTTGAAATTGAAAATACCAAAATATTCGTTGTAACTTGTTAAATTACTTAAAGTCATAATTTGCGCTAAATTATTAAAATTGATTAAATTTAGATAAAATTAATAACACACTCGGTCATGACTTATAAGTACTAACATTAGGAGCTATTATTTTCGCCCTTCGTCTTACTGGTGAAGGTGAGCGTTCTGGACGTTTTCGTATTGGCGATGATAAGTTTTGATGTGAACTTACTGGACTGTATTTCATACCCAGCTGCAATTTAATGTTTATAACATAGAAAATTTTATTTTTTCAAAAAGGTAGTACAGTTAAATAGTTGTAATATGTTTGTTTATTAACTTTTGTGCCATTTTGAGTTATCAGTATAATTTGAAAAAATCTCAAAATTTCACTCCCAAATTTCACTTTCTTCACTGAAAAATGTCATACCTTTGTTTCATCAACATAATTTTCCTTGTTTTCAACTGTTTGCTCCATCTTGGGCTCAGTCATTTTAATATCAACTTTTTTTGATGAAATCTGAAATTACAATATAAAATATATATATATATATATATATATATATA